>JANTPZ010139793.1:0-24464 GCA_025593235.1 Vachellia pachyceras | reverse complement strand
ATCAAATTCCATGCTTCAAGCTTCATAAACTTTCTCCTTACCCTTTGATGAACTTGTACCTAGAAATGGTTAGTGGGGGAGGGTGAGATTTTTGGAAATCTCAATAGCAAAGCTTACTAACATGAACAAAAATTGCATGACATGCTTTAAGTTCATAAATTAATGTGTACCAAGCACATATCAATACATATGGCCATAGCATAATGTAGCTCATAAACACATTTTCACAATGTCATAAAGTCATGCAAATCATTAGAATAATTTCACAACATGTTAGGTAAAGTTAAAAATCTTTGCTACCTTTGTTTCTTAATTCTTCTTTACTTGGGAACCTCTCTTGAACACTTGAAAAGTCACCCTCTTGAACAAACTCTTTGCCTACACAATGGACAATATAATGGCCATCAAACATGAGCCATTTCCATTACAAGAAACAATGTAGAATTCCCTTAACCATTCTCTTGAATTTCCTTAACCATTCTCTTGAACACTTATACCACTTGATTCTTGTTTCCAAACTCTCATTCATGCATGGGAAAACATGATTTCAACTCTTCTACATTAAGTATAAAATTGGACAGCACCTCCCCTATTTTCTCATGATTTTCCAAATTTACAAAAATCAGAAAACAACTTCAACAATAACAACAACATCATCAATATGCTTCTTTCAACAAGAGAAAGCATTTGCAACCAACAAATGGCTTTAAATCCCTCTCTTTCTCACTTTTCTCTCAAGAACCCTAGGTTATGGAACTTGAAAAATAGAGGCCAAATCAGATTTTTGATCCATGGAAGAGGAAGAGAAGATCACAAGGAAGAGATTGGTATATATCACAAGGGGTTTCTCTTACTTACCTTGATTTTCCACCATACTTTTCTCTCCTTCTTCCTTGCAAAAATGACGCCTCTTGCTTCTCTTTTCCAGCTGAAGAAAGTCGGTCCTAATGGCTGAAGAAGAGGGAATTTTTCTGCTTTATTAACTCATGCATAATTGGGTTTAAAGGCTAGGATTTAAGCTTGCAACATAAGTGTGATCTAAGGCTAAGATGGTGCCACCTTTCACACATGTGCTTGCTTCTAATTGGGCCTTCAAAAGCTGTCATAATGGCTGCACATGGGATGCCAAAAAAAGTCTGGTTGGGCTTATCCAATTGAATCACATTCGGTTACTTCTACCGATTACACTTTTTACCGGTAAACTTAACTTTATTCCGGTAAATCTTTTTCTACTTTTCTGGAGATATTTTCTTTCCCATTTAATCTCCATAATTTCATCTTGAATATAACAAAATTATTATCCCCAAAATACCCTTTACTTTTCTCAAATTTTACATGATTAATTTATCCTGTCCAAAATCCCTGAAAACATACAATCGGAGAGCAAAATTCTTTTAGGGCCTTGAAAAATACTACATTTTTCACTGATGCTCTAGCCCTTTTTCTTTTTCCAAAATGCCCTCTAGATTGTCTGAAATTACTTTTTGAAATAATTATATTTTAGGGATTTTTGGGTATTTTCCCCAATTTTCGGGAAAATCGCCTTAATTGTATAGTGGATAATAATTTTATTAAATACTATAAAATTCACTGGATTTTTCATATTTTTTTCTAAATTTTTGGGGAGCTCCTGGTACCTTAAATAATTATTTTCCCCCATTTTGCCATTCAAAATTCTATAGATAAAAATCTAGTCCGAATTTGGAAAATTCATGATTCACGGTTGTGCTCTGTGAGTCGAGCTCTGTCTGTTGGGCATCTATAAATTTTGGTCAATAGTTGACTTTTGACTTTGGCTTTATCAAATGACCAAAATACCCTTCCACTTTCTCATAATTACCATTTTGCCCTTACTTTCTCTACTTTTTTGCAAAATTTCTCTTTTGCCCTTATTTTTAATACTGAAAGACTTTTATGTCCTTGGTTTTTTATTAAATGATCTCTAGGTCCCTTTCTATAAATTTCTCATCCTCACATTACTCTAGGGCAAGTATATTTAACTTTAGAATTCTTTCGGACTCCATACACTAAACCAGTTCTAACTTTACAATTTCTGGCTATAACTTTCATTTCGTTTTGAGCTATTTACCTCTGATTTCTCTTTTCATTTTCTAGTTATCGGATTAGCATTTATTTCAGCTATCATACAAATTATGGATATTACAAGATACGAGTCAAAGTCATAGGCACTTGTAAGAGTACAAGGTGCTGGACCGACCCGCTATGAGAAAGCTGCACGGATTAAGTCATTAGCTTATCTCATGTGTAATCATGTCACAATGCCTTTTGACCTGAGATTATTATGGATTCCTGCATAAAGTCACTAAGCTTTGACCTACTCAAAAGTCACCTTTGACCGGGTGATGATAAAGGCTATAATTAGGCTTAAGAATTTTCATATGGAGGAATGTGAGTGAACAAGATGGAATTTATCCCTCGCATTAGTTGAGAGATATTATTGGGCCCCTTGATGAGTGAGTCTGAGAAATGTATGGCCATACTGTAATGAAAATGAGTTTTTGTTTCTTTGATCAAATTACTAAGGGATCGAGAAAGTAATGGTTGGGAATAGGAGGATGACGTCATACATGCCTCATCCTTGATCGAGATATCGCTTGACAAAAGGGACGTGATGTGCTTGGATAAAAGGTTGCATCGTGTTAACGATCCCCGTATGATTTGGGTAGTCGTAGTGTCTTGCTAGAGACCACTTGCGACTTGTGGGCTTATAGTGAGATTAGCCTACTGCCAACTTTATATGGGCCTACAAGATTGCACGCAAAAACAATCCAACATAAGCTTTATTTCTAGGGTTTATTCAAATTTTAAATATAAATGTTACAATTCGAAATTGCACACTATTATGTAAATAATATTTGTGTGTTAGTTTAATATTTAATTTATTTGATAAATTAAATAACTAGCATTAATTTAATTTATAAAGATAAATTAAATTCGTTGGCTGATTATTTGGATTAATTAAATGGATATGATTTGATCATATCAATTTAATCCAAATTAAGATTGCAAAATTCAAATTTCACATTTTGAATTTCAAGTTTCGAATTTCAAGATTAATCAATATTAGATCTTGAATATCTTTTGAAATTCAAATTTCAAGATTAGATCTTAAATATCTTTTGAATTTCAAATTTCAAGATTAATCAAAATTAGATCTTGAATATCTTTTGAAATTCAAATTTCAAGATTAGATCTTGAGTATCATTTCAAATTTAAAATTTCAATATTAATGAAGATTAGATCTTGAAAATCTTTTGAAATTCAAATTTCAAGATTAAATCTTGAATATCATTTTAAATTCGAATTTAAAGATTAATAATAATTAATCTTGAATATCTTTTTGAAATTCAAATTCGGATTTTTCAAGATTAATAAAAGATTAATCTTGTATTATGATGCACTCCATGAGCTCTATAAATATGAGTGCTCGTGAACAGTAGAGGCATCCCATTCTAAATTTGAATTCTCTCTTGTGCTACAAAACCCTAGAGAAAGTGAAACGAAAAGGTGCTAGCACGCTGCTTGTAACACCTCCTATTTTCCCCCTATTAGATCACTTTAGAACCAATATTGGGCTTTGGCTAACTCAATTTGACCTTTTAGTGAATTTGAAAATTTTCCTTTTTCTTTAAAATCGCTTTTACTGTTCGCTGGCCCATTTTCCAGATTTTTGTCCCAACTTTGAAAAATCATAATTAATTCTAGAAAAAATCAAAACTGAGTGGTTCTAATTTCTAAATTTAGCTTATTAAGTGATCTATAGGTGAAAAATATTCACTGGTTCCAGTTCTTGCCCATTTGAATCAGTTTATTCCGAAAGCATGCACTGTTTCAATAGTCCCTTCCAGTTTTTCCAGATTTTTCCCTTAACTTTGGAAAATCATAACTCTTAATATACACATCAAAATTTTGCAAACTTTCTATTATTTTAAAGCTTATGATGTTTAGTTTCTGACTGGAAAGTTTCAGCTCAATTGGAGCTTGTTTGCTATTTTTATTTTCCACATGAAACTGGTCATTTTTCAGGGCCTTTGGAACCCTTTAGCTTGAAAACCAACTTTTCTTAAAATTCATCAAACCTCTTTTTGGTTCATTAACCCACCTCTATTATGCATGATTATCTCTTTACCATTCCTTAGCACTTTTAACCCATTTTCATGCATGCATCATTACATATTTACATGCTACTTCATGTTGAGGTTTAAGGGTTACAATCACATCAACTTCATGGAGAGTTTAGCAACTCATATATTCATACAAAAATCATGCAAGCAAGAACATCTTCTTCATTCATCTATAACATTTTCCTTACCCTTGCTTGAGCTTCCACCTACATGGTTAGTTGGTGGGGAATGGATTTGGGAATCCCAATAGCAAAACTACATAATCAAAATATTGTGAATGTGCATACATAACTTTAGAGCATGTGTATGATCATATAAACATGTGACACATCAAACTACACTTTATCATGCATATGGCCATAGTACAAAAGTCACATTTCATACACAAATCATTCATCATAAAAGTTCATGTAACGTTCACAACTCATTTTCATAAACATAGGAGAAGATTAGTAGTCTTGCTACCTTGATTTAGCTTTCCTTTTTCTTGAACTTTAAAGTTCTCTTGGGTAACTTTCCAAAAGTGTTCTTCAAGGTCTCAAATTCTTAAACACCATACAATAACATGCTCATAAATTTCCAGCCACCATCAAGGCAAGAAAAATCATCAAAAATGCAAAATTACAACTATTGCTCTTTCAAAACCCTTAAAGCTTTGTAACTTGTACTTTTGATTTCAAAACCTTCCCAAATCCTTTTCTTACTTTTACCCTACACAAAATTTCCTTCTAAAGCCATTGGAGGCATTAGAATCATCAAAATCCCACTCTCTCTGTTTATATTGATTTTTCTAAAAAATAGAACAAAGAGGGTTTTTGGGAGTTTTCAAACTTTGTTATGTAGGCTTGTGTATTCTTGCTTCCAAACCACTTTCCATGCATCATATAGCTCAAACACAACCCTTCCCCTTTCCATCCCAAACTGGACGGCACCCATCTCTTAGCTTTAGGGTTTCAAAAATTCTTACATCAACACAAACAACCAACAACACACACCAAACTACTCTTTACTACTCAAGAAAGGACTTGCAACCTTTTACTACCTCAAAAGCCTTCTCTTTTTAATTTTCCAACCTTGAAATCCTAACTTTTCATTTTCAAAAAGAGTGCTTTGATAAAGGAAAACAACCACTAGAAAGGTAGTAGAAGTTACAAGGAATAGAAAAATGGAAAGAGTTGGTTGCTTGGTTGGTTACCTTGAGATTGTGTGAGCTTTCTTCTCTTCTTCCTAGGGAGCAATGTGGCTTCTTTTGGGAGCTTGAGAGGAGATAAAATCTGACCATAGAGGGAGGGAAGAGAGTGGACAGATTTGTGAGAGAAAACGGGGAATTTTACTAATTAAAAGGCTTCTTGAAAAAGGAGTGGATGAGATTGATTCTTGGGGACCAAATTTAATTTTGCTTGGTTGTGATTGTGCCACTTGTCCTCTCTTTATTTCTTGGTGAAAGAGTAACTTTTCGCTTCCCCTATAAGTCTGGTTGGGCTGACTGGTTCCCTGCCAGTCCAGTACTTAATCCGGTGGCACACATTTCTATAAATTAATCTTTATCCGAGTAATTACCTTTTTACTTTTCCGTAGACTTTCTCTCTCATGTGACACCATTCCCTAGGCCTCCTTGCCTAGGTGGCATCATGTCTTAGCCCAAAGCATCCCGAGTTTTCCTCGTAACTTGTCGGAACTCCTCGATTTGCGTGCAACACCTTAAAATGTGCCTCCAGCGGCCAATTTAGCTTAATGGGATGGGAAATTTCTATATTTTCCCTTGATACTCTAGCCCTTTTCCGTTCCTCAAAATTCTTGGATTTTCGTAATTAATTTTCTAAGAAAATCCTTTTTCGGGGCTTTCGGGCACTGTAGTTCTCCGTGCTTCGAAACTGTCCACACTGGATGCTGGGTAATAATTTTATTTATTATTTTAGGACCCAACTAAACTTTTCTCAGTTTGGGTCTCCAGTGTTTGGGAACTTCTGCTACCTTAAATAATTACTTCTCGGTCTTCGAGACCTTTGAAAATCCTTAATTACGAAAATGACATTACTCTTTATACTTTGCCCATAATTACAAAAATGCCACTACCTTTCTTACTTCTCTCATAGTTACCAAAATGCCATCACTTTTTCTACTCTTTCTTAATTCCAACCTTACCTTTAGTTGACTTTGACATTTTTTGTCAACTTTGACTTTTGGTCAACTTTGACTTTTTGTTGACTTTTGACCAAATTATCAAAATGTCCTCATTATTGGATGGCATTTTGCATCCTAGGTCCTTTTATTTAAAATGACCATTTTACCCTTATTGTTTAGTCCAAATGACCATTTTGCCCCTTAGTCAGTTTTACTTAAAAATTCTCAAGACTAGGGACTTAGTCAACTATCCTTTCTTATCTATAGGCATTTTTCTTTCTATTTTTTCTTATCTATGAGCCTTAAAGCATTTCGTAATTTATCGGTTTGGTCTTTATCCCATTTACGCAATTTGGGATATTACACTGCCATTGTTAGGGACTTTTCGTGTGGATATCGGTAGGGAAGGCAATAAAGGAAACATCGGCTCCTCGTGATTGGAAGCAAGAACGTGGAAGGTTGTGGAATCTGAAGAGATCCAGACGCAAAGGAAGGGACAATCTCGAAACATAAAAGGTACGCCTTCATCTCTTGATCTAAATGCCTTTGACAGATCCGTATTTGGGATTAGAAAATTTTAAATTCCGCTGCGCGTATGTACTAATCCCATCAAAAGTTCCCTCCCTCTTCTCCGTGCTGTTTGTTGTATATCATATTCGGATCCACTCTCATGATTCGTATTCCATGTGGGTATCTGCAGTACATATTTGACTTGTCAGGTACGCCCAAATTCTACAGTGGTATCAAAGTAGTTTTTGTTCCTCTGGCAATTTCATTACTGTATAAGGCATGAACTTTGCAAAGCATAGGCATTTTAGTAAATGCTTAATGTTTCAGGCATGTTTCTGAGTCGCTTTTGAAGCATATACGTTCTTTTTTGTCTCTGTTTCAGTTTTGCCTTGTTATTCCATGGAGAAATTATTGTTTCATGTTCATTTAGATTTCCAGCATATCTGTACTTATATTTATATGTGTGTAGAAATCATATGACTCCCAAAAATGAAACATAAACAAAAAAATAATAAATAGAAACCATAAATCAAATCTGGGTCTCTAGAAAATGACTCTTTTAGGCTTGGAACACATATAGATCATGTAGAGCTATTCAAAATGAAGACGTGGACACCAAAAATGCAAAGAACGGACACCGAACAAAGAAGTTATGGAGGAAAAATGCCTCTCGAGTTCTGTAGCATTTTTCCAAAAAATGAAGAGGATCCAGGCTTCAAAAGCACTCTCATTGCGTAGATCTCATCGAGACAAAGAAATAAACACCAAGAACATGAAAAACGGACGTTGGACGGTAAAGAAATGAAGGAAAAACAGGTCGGGTCCAGCCAAGTCAAAGAGACTCGGTTGAAGGTTGAAGATAAATAGTGTTAATGGTGCAACCGGGTCGACACGAGGGTAGGGCCGAATAAGTTAACCCGACCCATTAAGGTGGAATGGAACAATACCGTTTTGAGCTAACGAAACGCCCCACACGCTTAAAAACGGCATCATTTTAGTGCCAAACAAATAAGAGGAATGCATCATGCATGCGTTCGAACCCATGACCTTAGCGTGCAGACATAGTGCCTAACCACACGGGCTAGTGGCGTACGTTACAGATGAGAGAAGAAATAATATATATTTATATATATATATAATATTTACATAAAAAGGGGAACTGGTTGGGCTAGAGAGGTCCTAACCGATAAAAAAACCAATTGGGCCATGAAAAGTCCCAATCCAGAAAGGTTTCATAAAAGAATTTGCTTGGGCCAAAGAGGCCCTAACTAAAAAAAGGGAAATAAAATAAAAAAGGGGAAAAGGGGCCACGTGGCATGTCAATGTGAGCAGTGGACCACACCATCCAACTCCTAGCGGCGCGTGGATAACACGCTCCTACACCCGAGAGTGGGCTTTATCTCGAGGTGCTTGCAGGAGTGTTTGACCTTCAAATGGGACGCACTCTGTTCCTAACAATCCTAAAATTCAAGAGCTTCATTTTGATATTCTATTTGCCTATTTTAGAAGGTAATTCAGGATATTTTTTTTAAAATATTTCAAAATAAAGATTTCTTGAAATTTTTTCAAAATAATAATTTTAAATTCATCTTTTACTGGGAAAATCAAATGTAGCAAGAAATCTCAAATAGTGCTGAAGCACTGTCTTACGGATCAGTGTATATTGAATATGTGGACAACCATATCCTAACAAGGATCCCGAGCAAGGATTTGAAGAGGATTGTGAGAAAGATCCTCAAGGGAACCTGAGGAAGACCCCGAGGAGGATCCAGAAGAGGACCCTGATCATAACCTTGAGGGAGGTCAAGAAGAACCTATGATGAGGAGATCAACCAACCCTTTCCCCCCGCCATGGCTGTGACAATAGATGAATGTGATGCAATGAGAACGGCCATAGTTAAGAATATGAAAAATCCTCTCTAGCTTCATTGTGAACTATGTCAACAGTATAAGTGATAATAAAACTGCAGAATTCTATGTGACTGTCATAATGAAGTAATATGCAGCAGTAAGAGCTGCAGGCACATTCACATTAACAACCTTATGGGTCGATGCAGTAAAGAAAACAATGAAATTTATGCTGAACAAGAACCAACACTTTAAAAGACTGAGGAAATAAAAAGCATAATTGCCGAGTTAAATAAAAGGGACAAGCTGAATGGTGACAACTGGGATATCTGGCATCGCAAGGTGCAGTATATATTGGAGGAACAGAAGGCCCTTGAGCCACTAACCACCATTTTTGGTGGAACCTGAAGCTAGGACTACAGCCTAGTATACGAGGAACCTAGAGTTATACCAGGCTTGGAAAAGGAAGAACAGTATTGCAAGAGTCACCATACTGAGAACAAATGAAAATGACCTTATGTGTCAATATGAAAAACATCTAAATGCACATGCCATGTGGGTAGCTCTTAGAGACAAGTTTGGTGGAACGTCAACCACCAAACTTAGGAAGTTAATAGTCAAGTTTGACACATATAAGCTTCGGGGTAATATACCCATGAAGCAGCATCTCCGAGACATGTCAAACATGATTAGAGAGCTCCAGGAAGCTAGAAATACACTGACTGATGAGCAATAAGTGCAGGCTATAATTAGATCACTTCCCCATAGTTGGGAACATATGAAAGTTAACTTAACCCATAACGATAACATCATAACCTTTGATGATGTTGTGAAGCACCTTGAGCTTGAGGTTAAACGCCAGAAGGCATATAAGATGGGTTACTTCGTGAGGGATTGTCCTAAGCGAAATGATCGAGGAAAGAATCAGGCTCAATAGAACATGTAAAGAAGGATCGAGAATCCTTCGTAGATTACCATCAGTTGCCGCATCAATGCAAATGGCTTTATGTTAGCAATAACGTAAAGATCGACGTTCTGTATGGTTGAAAGACCTTAATCTTACATGATGTGCTTCAAACACCAGACATCCGATGGAATTTAGTTTTTATACTATGTCTTTTGAATTATTGGTTTGATGTGAACTTTCATGGCAAAGTTGCTGGCAATTTTAGCAACAAGACCTTTTACGGTTTAGCTTCCTCTCAAGAAAGTTCTTTGTTATGGATGTTATTGGTGATTTCAACTTACATGACGATTTCATTAGCTCCTTCAATATATCTGCTGATATGAATATCTGGCATGTTAGACTAGGGCACATAAATCATAATCGAATGATTAAAATAGCAGCAGAAGGTTTACTAGGTGAAGTTCCAAACATGGAAATGGCCTTGTGTGAAAATTGTCTAGTTGGTTAGGCAACTAGAAAACCTTTCGGTACAGGAACTAGAGCTGAAAATCCATTGGATTTGGTCCATTCTGATATATGCAATGCCATGAGTGTGAGGGCTTGGCACGGAGCTTGGTACTTTATTACCTTTACTAATGACTTTTCATGATATGGTCACATCTATTTGATCTCACATAAGTTTGAAACACTGGAATGTTTTAGACAATACATGAATGAGGTAGAGAATCAAATAGAATGCAGAATTAAAGTATTATGTACTGACCGAGGTTGTGAATACTTATCCGATCAGTTTAAAGAGCTCTGTAAAGCAAAAGGGATAATTAGGCAACTAACTATTTCTGGCACTTCACAGAAAAATGGAGTGTCTGAAAGAAGAAATAAAACTCTTCTAGACATGGTTAGGTCAATGATGGCTCAAGCAAACATACCAATTTCACATTGGGGTGATGCTTTATTGACAGCAGCCTTCATACTTAACCGTATACCCTCAAAAGTAGTTACATCTACACCCTATGAGTTATGGAAGAAACACAATCTGGAAGAAACGCTATCTTAAGACCCTGGGGGTCAGCTGCATACATTCATGATGATTCCCATAGTATGGGAAGTTGGGTCTAAGAGGAAAGAAATGTATCTTTATAAGATACTCAAAAGAATCCAAAGGATACGTTTTCATTAGTGAAATTGCAGATGGAACGGTAAGTGAAATTGAATCAAGGGATGCCGTATTTTTGGAGAGTGAATTTCCTAGCAGAGGAGAGATAGATCGAACAATATCTCTTTATGAGACACAATAACAAGGTAGTGCAGATCGATCTAATGATCACAAATCATCTCAATATATCGATATGAATAGGAGATCATAAGGCTCAGAAGGGCCTTTACAATGAAAGAGACAAGAGGTCTCTACAAGAAGGGGTGACAGGGGAAATGGAAAGCACTCATGGTCACTCCCGATGGAGATGATGAGCCACGTTCTATACAAGAAGCCTTGTTGTGACCTACCAAGGATGAATGGAAGAAAGCAATGGAAGAAGAGATTGATTCAATGAAGAAGAATCAAGTCTGGAAACTTGTTGATCTATCAAAAGGTCGAAAGGTTATTGGGAACAAGTGGGTTCTCAAAATAAAAAGGAAAGTGGATGGACAATTGACAAGTACAAGGCACATTAATTCCATTACAACAGGAAGGTATCGATTATGAGGACATCTTCTCACATATTGTACAATTTAATTCCATAAGAATGATTCCAGCAATAGCAAATAGTTTAGATTTGGAGTTACATCAAATGGATTGAAAACTGCATTTCTAAACGGAGGCTTGGATGAAGAAATTTATATGGAACAACCATTAGGTTTCGTAAAGAAAAGTTTAGAGAGCAAAGTCTGTAAGCTCAAAAAGCTCCATTTATGGACTGAAGCACTTATCCAGGCAGTGGTACTTAAGGTTTCATAAGGCAATAACTTCATAAAATGATTGAAGACCACGGCTTCTACATTAAGCGGTTTGATGATAACTTTGTGATGTTATCATTATATGTAGACGATAAACTATTAG
Source organism: Vachellia pachyceras (assembly GCA_025593235.1). Lineage (NCBI taxonomy): Eukaryota > Viridiplantae > Streptophyta > Magnoliopsida > Fabales > Fabaceae > Vachellia > Vachellia pachyceras. The sequence continues at coordinate 12,871 of JANTPZ010139793.1, read as the reverse complement.
TCAGAAATAGCCAAAATTCGATCTTAGCTATTAAAGTATAGCTTTCATCGAATTTTGAGATGAAAGCATGGGAGAAGCAAAATACATACTTGAAGTTAAAATCTAAAGGGATTGCTCAAAGAGAATTATATCTTTTTCATAAGAGAATTACATTAAGATAATTCTCGAGTGATTCAACATGAGTAATTGCAATCCCTTAGACACCCCGATGGCTACTTGAGTTAGCCTGAATCTTGAAATGTGTCCCAAGACTGAATCGCTAAGATAAGAATGGAAAGAGTTCCTTATGCTAGTGCCGTTAAAAGTCCAATGTATGCAATGATGTGTACAAGACTAGATATTTGTTTCGCAGTTGAGCTGGTAAGTAGGTTCCAGACAAATCCTAGCAAACAACATTGGAAAGCTGTGAAAAGAATTATGCAATACTTAAAGGGCACAACGAATTATTCACTTACTTATCAAGGAAGCGATTTGCGGCTCCTTGGATACTCTGATGCTTATGTAAGCAGAGATGAAGTTGAAAAGAGGTCAACTTCATGTTATACCTTCTTACTAAACAATGGTGCCATAAGTTAGAGTAGCAAGAAGATGACGTACATGGCCCTGCTTTCAATAGAAGCTAAGTTTGTGGCCTGCACTGTGGCTATGCAAGAGGCTATATGGCTGAAAAGGTTTATTGAACACCGTAGCAAGTGACTCATACCACATGTGTAGATAGAATGTTTCAAAAATGGCGTACGCTCTTATAGTATAAGAGAAACACCGTAGTATGTGATTCATACCACATGTGTTATAGAACCGCAAAAGGGAAGCAAGTGAATGGATCCCTGCTTCATTGCTGTGTGAGTCCCAAGAAATTAATATTTCTATTTATGTCCTTTGACTTTGATATTATCATGGAGGTGTACTTCAATTACTGCCACCTTAATGTACATCCTACTATCATGATGGATACGATACAAGGTACTATGTTAGGAAAGAAGTTGATGTATATCAAAATGATATATGGGCGAAGGAAGATTACCTGAAAAATACAAAACTATGCTTATGTCTATGAAAAATCACAAAAATGATATCAAATTTGTGGTTTCATAAGTGTGGACACCACACATATGAGAAAGACGATCTAAGTCTTATGTTGACTTGAGAGGGAGTAGATTTATCAAGTGAAAGTGTATTCTTGGTTAAATCTAGGACATATGAGGCACAATAACCAAATTCAAGCTACGCGAAGAAAGATTGTCTTGTGCTGGTCCTGTGAAAAGGATTTCTAGTACAAACATCTAAAAGACGTCATGCCTATGCGGTCACAACAAAGCACCCAATATGAAAGAGAGAAGAGGAAGGATAATGCCCATGTTTCCTAATCCACCAAGTATGAGTGGAAGATGTTGGAATATGGGCCACCCTTGATGGATTAGCCCAAATACATGTGTTGGGTCGAATGTGTAAATATGGACTCATGTGGGAACAAAGTTGTAATTTTCCCAAAAGTTTGAATTTGAAAATTAAATTAATATTAAGTGGGAACAGTTAAGAAATGAGAAAGCGGGAATGGTTTATTCTCCGTCCCTTTATTTGAGGATCATGAGGATACTGAGACATACTAAACATTTGCTCTCTGCTCCCGAACAAAATTTTCTCTCTTATTCTGTGAAAGTTCCCTCCCTCTTCTCCATGCCTTTTGTTGTGTACCATATTCGGATCCACTCTCGTGATCCATATTCCGTGTGGGTATTTGCAATACATGTTCGACTTGTTAGGTACGCCCGAATTCTACAGGTTGCCACACTTTGGTCATTTTTAAATGCCTTGCCTTTTAATATCATCAAGAGCGAGCATGTTTAGATGATCTATGAACCTTTTAAATAATGCCTTGCCTTTTGATATACCATAATAGCGAGCCTATTTTTAATCCCTATTTATGAATAGTTTAATTTTTTATTTTAATTTTGTAAATATAAACTTGAATCATCATGGGATAAAGGTAAAAAAAAAAGAAAGCAATGTAAGTGAAATTGAAAGAAGTCATTCGACTTTGGGGAATTTGAATAGCATAATTCCCGGGATGAGTGATGAAGAAATCGTAGGAATTTGAATAGCATAATACAAGGGGCACTTGGGTTTTTTGGCAAGAAGAAACCATCTATATTTGATTGTGTTCTCCTCCTCTACTCAATTTATCTATTCACGTACAAGTAAGAATGCTACATTACATAAACAAACCTGACTTATAACCTGAAATGATACTAATTTCTTGCTGACTTCTCAATGAGTAGCAAGCTTATGATTTGTTTTTGTTAATTAAATATTTTATTTTGATTGTGTTTTTGACTTTAGGTAGTCGTGTGATTTAAATTATGAAGTGCATTATGATGAAAATCAAATATTCTATGAGGTCATAATATGATGGGTTTGCTCTACAATTTCAAAAACAAACGTGCTTCACAAAGTACTCCATATTGGCATTGTTGCTAACCACAAAGTTTGGAGTAACCTGTACAATTGATTTCTATGTGGTAGGATTTCTTGTTTTGAAAAAAATTGGAAGTATCAATTTCACTTAGATGATACTATTATGTCTGACATAATAGTAACATCTACGTGAAATTGATCTTGCAAAATAGATCAAACTATTGGGCATCTCTGATGATGATGGCTAAATTTTTTTTGTAGGTTATACTTGATCAAGCTACAGAAGATGCCCTTATTGACATTAACTTAGGCAAATGAGTGAATGCTAACAAAATATCTTGACAACATGTTAGTATAGTTATTGGCTTTAAATTGTATCTTTATGTGGCAACAAGTATTTTGCTGCACTTTCATATATTCTGGTAAGACATGTATTACTTTCATCTCACTGAATAACTTTTACTAGACTATACCAACAAATTAGTTATGATGCACTTGTCACTTCCACATGCTTTAAGAAATGCTTCGATTGTTATTTGCTCGAATTTATACTTGGTCTTGGCCATTCAGCCATTTTTACAAATTTGCTTCTTTCAGAAGAACCACCCAAGTCTGGTCTTAACAACTTATTCATGTCTATGTCATTTAATTATGCGATTTATTTTTCTATCTATTTGTTTGTTACCTTTCCTGCTAGTTTATATGTTTCTTCAAGTTCTGCTTTTTTGGATGCTGGAAGTCTCTTTGATAAACATTAGTTGGATTTCATTATGGGTTTTTTTAGTAATCTTTATTACATAATTATTGCTTGGTAAACTAGGAGAAAGTGTGACATCAGATTGTTCTTGCTGTTTTAAAGGAAAAAGAAATTTCAAAGGATTTGTGTGTTTGGTGTGTTAGTTGTTCATATCTGCTTTCTTTCTTGTGATGTTTCTTCAAGTATATTGTTTTCCTAATTTCTCAACTAAAGGCTGGCAGAAGCTTTTTTAATTTGGTTTTGTTTTGGGATTAACCTTTTTTTAAAAATCCTTGTGTTGAAAAAAATGACGGGGAATTCGATATTATTAATACCCATGTTTTTCCAATATCTAGTTTTCTTTTCTTTCCTTTTAATTTTTTTTTTGGAAACATTTCCTTAGTTTTTTTGTTGGTCAATATTAAACAATCATATCAATAGGATATAATGTTTTCTCGAGTGATGGGATACGCAAAGTCCAAACTTCTGGTTTTCTTTGTTAAAACAATCTTCTAGTTATATTCCTATTTTTTAAAAAAGAAATATGAATTTCATCTTAAAGACAACGGAGAAAAATAATTATTTTATGGTCACTTAAGGCATATGCTTAATATATACACCCACTGCCCAAAAAGAAAAAGAAAATATGGGATTAATTAATTTGCCACCATACTTGGGCTAGATTCCCCATTGATTTGGGCATTTGCGATGAACCCTGTACAATTCGATCCATCAAAAATTTCACCGAAGCAACTTTCTTTTTTGTCACAGATTTTGTAGCATTGTTTTAATAATAAAACTTTTCACCATTCAATTTTTTTTCAGTTATTGATTACAAAGCAAGAGAAGTCATCTAGAATGTGCCAAGTAAATTAAATATAGAAAAACAATTAATAATGACTGGAATGGGTAAGAATTTAAAGAAGAATTATTTACAGTAATTAAATTTATGAACTATTATTGTTGTGATTGATGATTAAATATTATATGTATTTCTTAATTTTTCTATTGTAACTTTTAAGATTTCATTTTAACTTATAGAGATAAGGGTTGATAGAATTTGGATATACAATAGATAAGATCAAAGTAGAAAATGGATAACTGAAGAATTTATCCGTGCCACATATGAGTTTATAGAATTTGTAATACATCAAAGATCTTTGCCTCTAATGGCATAAGATGCCCCGGATCAAGATGTGATAATTTGAAATTTCTTGATATAGATGTTGTTAGAACTCACTTGAATAGGTTTTGTGCCTGAGTACTACCAATGGGTCTCTCATGGAGAACCTTATGTACTAATGGCTAGACGAGAATGTAATGTCAATTTAAATTCTCAACTGAGGGTTGATAGCATCCCAATTATCAATCCTTATTGTAATATGGTATTGGAAGTTGCTAGTCTTAGTTTCAATCCAAGTGCATTTGATGTGAATGGAATCTCTAGTAGAGATGGAGTGTTTGAAATTGAGCAAGAACTTCCTAGTCGTGAAGCTAAGAAGTTCTGTGAAATGTTGAAAGCTGTAAATGAGCCACTTTTTAATGGGTGTAAAACACATTCTACATTATCTATGGTGACAAGATCGGTAAATATCAAGTATGAATTTAATATGAGTGAAAGTTGTTTCAGTTGGATCTTACAATTAATGAAAGAATTGCTACCAAAGATGCTAAGTTGCCTAATGATTTGTATAAGACAAAACAAGCGGTTAGTAAGCTTGGGCTAGGGTATGAGAAGAACCATGTATGCATTAATAGTTGTATTCTATACCACAAGGAACACAGATAAAATCACTTGTCCAAAATGTGGTGATCCTCATTATAAACCAAGGAAGAGAGGTGGTAGGCAAAAACATAACATATCTTATAAGGTTTTAAGATATATGCCTCTTACCCCAAGGCTACAAAGGCTATACATGTCATTAAAAACATCTAAACATATAACATGGCATTCAACAACTTATCAAAGTTAGGGGTGATGAATCATCCTTGTGATGAGGAGGCATGGAAGCATTTTGACCAATGATATCCTTCTTTTGTGGCAGAATGTCGCAATGTTCGATTAGCGCTTGCATCAGATGGTTTTATTCCTTATGGGCAAATGTCGCATAATTATTCCTGTTGGCCAATAATTGTTAAACATACAACTTTCCACCTAGAATGTGCATGAGCACCCTTTTTATGTTTCTAACTCTTGTCATTCCTAGTCCAAAAGCCCTAGCCAACTTATAAACTTGTACTTGTAACTCTTATAGATGAGTTGAAAACATTGTGGGAAATTGGTGTAAAACATATGATTCTTTTAGACAACAAAACTTCCAAATGCGAGCTGTTCTTATGTGGACTTTAAATGACTTTGCTGTTTATGGCATGCTGTCTGGATGGAGTACACATGGTGTTTTATCCTGCCTTATATGTATGGCATTAAAGCAAATCATTTTACTTGAAAGAAAGGGAAAAAGTCATCTTTCTTTGATTGTCATCGTCAGTTCTTACCAAATGATCATCCTTTCGAAAGAATAGGAAGTATTTCAAAAAAAACAACAAGTTGAGGAGTCTTCTGCTCCAAGAAGGTTATCTAGTGAAGAAGTATATGATGAAGTGTGTCATTTACCATCTATTATGGAAAAAATTAGCACAAATAAGCTATGTGGTTTTGGGGATGAACATAATTGGAGCAAACAGAGAATATTGAGAGTTACCTTACTGTTACATAGATCTTATACATCATAATCTTAACATAATGCATATTGAAAAAAAAATCTATTTGACAACATATTCAACACTGTTATAAATGCCAAGGGTAAGACAAAGGACAATGCAAATGCAAGGAAAGATTTTTCTTTACATTGGAATCATCCAAATTATGAATTAAAAAGGGATTAATGGTAACATCACCATGCTAAGAGTGATACACATTGGGGAAGGAAAAAAGAAGGTTGGTATGTGAATGGGCTACAAATTTAAGGCTTCCAGATGGATATGCATCAAATTTATCTAAATGTATTAACATTAAAGCTCTTCAAATATAAAAAATGTAAAGTCATGATTGTCATGTATTCATGGAGAAATTGCTACCAATTGCATTAAAGGACTTGATTCTTGATCCAATTTGGAATTTCATAACTAAAGTTAGCATATTTTTTAGAGATTTATGTTCAACTATGCTGCAAGTAGACCGAATGGAGAAATTAATGAATAATATTGTTGTAACACTTTGCAAATTGGAAAAGATATTTCCTCCTGGGTTCTTTGATTCTATAGAGCATTTACCAATCCATCTACCATATAAGGTGGAAGTTCGTAGTGTTGGGATTAGAACGTACACACATCGGAATTTAAAATTTTCTAATTCTGTATGGATATGTCAAAAGCATTTAGATCGAGGAGATAGAGTAATACATTTTGCATTTGGAATTCGAATCATCCCTTGCATTTGCATCTCTTCAAGTTCCACAACCTTCCGCGTTCTTGGTTTTTAACACAAGGAGTCGATGTTTCTGATCATCTCCCTCTATTGGTATCCACACAAACAGTTCCCAACAATTGCAGCGTACTAGCGCTTCTCATGTCTCACTCTCTCTCTAGGGTTTCTAAGGCTCATGATCAGATTCGAATTGTAATCCATCTCTTGTTCACGAGTCCTCATATTTATAGATCACATGGAGAGATCATAATCCAAGATTAATCTTTTATTAATCTTTAAAATAAAAAATAAAGATCTCAAAAGATATTCAAAATTCAAATTTTGAATTAATCTTTTATTAATCTTCAAGATTAATCTTTATTAATCTTGAAATTTGAATTTCAAAAAGATATTCAACATCAATCTTTATTAGTCTTAAAATTTGAATTTCAAAAAATATATTCAAGATTAATCTTTATTAATCTTGAAATTTGAATTTCAAAAGATATTCAAGATTAATCTTTATTAATATTTAAATTTGAATTTCAAAAAAGATATTCAAGATTAATCTTTATTAATCTTTGAATTTGAAATTCAAAATGTATTTAAGATTAATCTTCATTAATCTTGAGATTCGAAATTTGAAATTCAAAACATGAAATTTGAATTTTGTAATTTTAATTTGGATTAATATGATTTGATCAAATCATATCCATATAATTAATCCAAATAGTGAGCCAACAAATTTAACTCATCTTTATAAATTAAATCTAAAATTAATGTTAGTTATTTAATTTATGAAATAAATTAAATATTGAAACTAACATATAATATTGTTGTCATTTCAAATTTATATATATCCATATATAAAATACGAACAAACCCTATAATCAAAGCTTATGTTGAGCTGCTCTTGCGTGCGACGCTGTAGGCCCATATGAAGTTGGCAGTGAGCTAATTTCACCATTAGCCCACAAGTCACAAGTGGTCTCTAGCAAGACTTTGCAACTACCCAAATCACATGAAGATTATTCATACCATATAACCTTTCATACAACCACATCATGTCCTTTTTGTCACATGATACCTCGGTCAAGGATAAGGCATGGATGATGTCATCCTTATATTCCTAACCATTACTTTCTCGATCCCTGAGTAGTGTGATCAAAGAAATGAAAACTCCTTTTCGTTACATTATGACCATACATTTCTCAGACTCACTTATCGAGGGGGCCAGTAATATCTCTCAACTAATGTGAGGGATAAATACCATCTTGACCACTCACATTCCTCCACATGAATGACCCCTAAACCCAATTATAGCCTTTATCAACACCCTGTCAAAGGTGACTTTTGACTAAGTCAAAACTTAGTGACTGTCATGTAGGAATCCATGATGATCACAGGTCAAAGGGCATTGTGACGTGATTGCATATGAGATAAGATAAAGACTTAATCCATGCAGCTTTCTCATAGCGAGTTGGTTTAGCACCTTGTACTCTTACAAGTGCCTATGACTTTGACTCGTATCTCCATACATCGTTAAAGTCATACTGGTCTTACTTTATCTATGCTCCCCCATAGACAACCAACCAAGGACATTTAAGACAATATTCATAATTTATCTATGGATATATTATCATAATAAACATGCAAAACATATGATAATTAAATGAAGAAAATACATTAAAATAAATAATGTGTGAGGTACAATGATTGGCCCCTATGGCACAATTTTCAACATCTCCCACTTGCAATAGGTACAATCATTGTTTTGTCTAATTCCCATTGTGCTAACATGCTCATGTTTTAGTTGTGCAAGCGGTTTGGTAAGAAGATCGGCAACATTGTTTTCTCTAGGTACTTTGCATATTTTGATATCATCTCTATCATTAATTTCTCTGAAAAGGTGAAATCGCCTGAGTATATGCTTAGTCCTTTGGTGTGGCCTTGGCTCCTTTACCTGAACAATAGCACTACTATTGTCACAGAATAAATCTATTCGATTTGAGATGGTAGGGACCAGCCTTAGTTCAGTAATGAACTTTCTGATTCAAACGGCTTCTTTTGCTAATCTAATGATGCTATATACTCAGCTTCTGTTGTAGAATCATCTACTGTAGTTTGCTTAAAGCTCTTCCTACTTACTGCACCACTATTAAACAGGAATACATATCCTGACTGCAATGTAGATCATCTTTGTCAGTTTGGAGACTCGCATTTGTCTAACCAGTTACATAGAATTAGAGATGGTAATAGCCCGCCAAAAATGGCAGGCTCAGGCTGGCAAAAGCGAGCCTGGCCCCTCTAACCTACGGGTTGGCGGGGCAGCCGGCCTAAACCACTTTTTTATTTATTTTTTTAAAAAAATTATTTTATATATTTTTTTGCTTTTTTTCAATCCCAATATTTTTTACAAAGAAAAAAGCAATATTAAATTCTATTTTTAGAAAATTATTGAACACTTATTGATATGACTAGAAAGAGAATCATGAAATTATGCAATGTTATAGGAAAAAAATTGGATAAAAATTAGAAAAAAATTAATTTTATAAAAAATAAAAAAGAAAATGTTGGTAGGCTGGCGGGCCAACCCGCCGTAGCGGGCTCGGGTTGGAGATTCCCAGCCCGCCAACTGCCAGGTTGTTGGTGGGCTGGCCTGCCCAACCCGCCAACCCATGCAGGCCAGCCCGTAACCCGTGGGCTGGCTCGTATTACCATCCCTACACAGAATTATTCAACCAAACCACCATACATCAAGAATAAATCCTTAGTCCTTCTCAAGTATTTAAGGATATTCTTGAAAATGGTCCAATAACCTTCATCGGGATCTTGCTGGTATCTGCTAGTCATACTTAAGGCAAATAAGACATCCTGTTGAGTACATAACATGGCATACATGATGGATCCAATAGCCAAGGCATATGGAACCTTACTCATACAATCTCTTTGATATGGTGTTTTAGGACACAAACCCTTGGAGAGAAGGATACCATAAGATATGGGTATGTACCCCCTCTTCGAATACTATATATTGAACATATGCAGTATTTTATCTATATAAGTACTCTGACTTAAGTCTATAAGCCTCTTGGATCTATCTCTATAAATCCTAATCCCTAGGATGTAAGTGGCTTCGCCCAAGTCTTTCATTGAAAATGACTTTCTTAATGAAGACTTGATACTCTGCAAGGTAAGATGTCCTTTCCAATTAGTAGGATGTAATCTACATAAAGCACTAGGAATACAACTGTGTTGGCACTGACCTTCTTGTAAACAGAAGGTTTATCCATGTTTTGAATGAAGCCAAACTCTTTGACTACTTCATCAAAATGATGATTCCAACTCCATGATGTCTGTTTCAATTCATAAATGGATCATTGAAGCTTGCATATCTTACCAGAGTTCTCTGGATGAACAAAACCTTCAGGTTGACTCGTATCTCCATATCTCATCAAAACCAGGGACATTTAAGACAATATTCATAATTCGTCTATGAATGCAATTATCATAATAAACATGCAAAACATATGATAATTAAATGGACAAAATAAATTAAAATAAATAATGTGTGAGGTACAATGATTGGCCCCTAAGGCACAATTTCCAACAGGTAGCCCAGTGCAATATTCGATGGATATATCCATTTGAGAGGTATGATGTTTAAATTAGTTGAATAATTAGGTGATCATAATAAATGACTTGAAATTTTTTTAGGATCTTACATGACTTAAAAAATGGTTAAGAATAAAGCTTGAGTAGAGGGATCTATTAGTGAAGCATACCATTTACAAGAAATTTGAAACTTCAATTCATATTATTTTCTTCCTCATGTTGAAACCAAGCTAAGCAAAGTGGGTAGAAATGATGGTGGTGGTGAGGTTGATGTACCAGATGGCTACCTTTCAATATTCACCCATCCAAGTCGTCCTAGTAGGATGATGCATGAGAGATGGTTAACTGATGAAGAATTCAATGCAGCTAAAGTATATGTACTTCTAAATTGTGCCAAGATTGAGCCTTTTTGGAGTAAGAATAGCAATAGTCTATAACTTTACAATACTTAATTAAATTTTATCCTATGTCTAACTACCTTTTAAATTACAGGATTTTTGAAGCTAATTGATGGCAAAAAATTCTAATATAACTAATAAGGTGATTGAGGGTAAGACAATGATAAGTTTGCATCTTAGTTGAAGGAATATGTTGGTTTCTAAGTCTATTATTCAGATATCAAGGTTTTTTATTATATTTTATATGACTTATAATATACTTATTTGATCTCACTAATTTTTAATAGGCATTCAATCCAGAGAATGGTGCTTTTGACACTCGTGTGAAGGACTTAGCTTCTGCTTTTTGAGAAGTGTGAACATGGCGTCAACATAATGTCAATGGTTATAGGTTTCATATTGTTGCATATGAAAAATAAGATGACAATGGGCAGCAGTGTTTGCACTAAAGGAAAATATTATTGTGGTTCTGAGAATGATTACTATGGCTTGTTAAATGATATCATAGAATTGGAATACGACAACCCAACCCTAAAAAAACAACACTTGTGTTATTCATATGTGACTTGTTTAATCCTACTTCTAATAGAGGATGGAGGAAGGATGATCGATATTGTGTAATTGAAATTAACCATAAGAAAAGGTTTTCAAAGTACGAACCTTTCATAATGCCTGAGCAATCTCAACAAGTTTATTTTGCTGAATATTCTAGTAGAAAAAAATGGATAGAGCTAATTGGAGGGTTGTGTATAAAATAAAAGCTAGAAGTATGATTGATTCACCTAATTTGGCTTATAAAGATGATGAAGTGTCTAATGTGATCAACAAAACCTTAATTATGAAATAATTGAAGAAGATAGTGAAAAAGAGAGTGATGAAGTTGAAGAATCTGAATTTGAGTCTCAAGAGGATAGTGAAGAGGAGAATGATGAAAGTGTCCAATATGATAATGATGATGAAGATGATCGTAAATCAAACTAATCAATAAACATTGTCTTTGTGGGTGCCCTTGAAGAGGAACACAATCGGGTAGGGGAAATAGTAATAGTGGAAGAAGTTAAACTTCCAACATACCACAACATGAAGATCCTTTATAAGTTGTCAACACACATGCTAGATGTGTTCAACCGCACTTACACATATCTGGAAATGGAACTTCATATGTTTTTTATTTACAATTTTAGTTTAATTTTTTTCTATAACATAAAAATGACAAAGGAAATGCTGAACTTAAATAATTTTTGGATTTTATGGGAATGCAGAAAATCGAGTGGTGAATGCAGTCATTGGATAGTAGAGTTGAGTCGTGATTGAGCTTTATTTTTATAGTATTCTTGCTAGAATTTCCAAAGCATTTAATGCATTTTTGGTCAATCGTGACCCTTCTTGAGCTTAATTTGGAAACTAAAGTTGTTGATTGTGATTAGCTTGATTTTGGGTGCATTTACCATGAAAAATGATACATTTGCACTTAATTATAATCATGAGCAAGTGATACTTCAAATGTTTGCTATTTCGTTTCAGGAACTCTACAAATGACAATTGGAGACACTGTTGGAACATTTTTCCGCGATACAATTCATAATTCACCGTGACAAACGATCAAGCCATGAGAAAGAACTCTCATGAGAGGTTCGCTGCGGTGAATATCGCATAACAACACCAATCAGGCTCCAAATGGAAAGAATAACCGACCCATCATTTGGGATCTGACCCAGGGCAGTTAATACATGCTAATTAGGGTAAGTTTCGGAAGAGAGCATCAGAAGGAGGTAAGAAAGCATCCCATACTCATCTATCCTATTTTTGTCTCATTCCATTGCTTCCTAAACCCCAATTTTCTTCATTTCATCCCAAAATTCCATCATTACTTTCATCCGACCATCCAGAGTCCTGAACTGCTTGTTATGAGCAGCGGAGCATCTCCTTTCCTCTTGGTGATGAAGATGGCTTGAGATCAAAGTGCCGAAAAGGAGAGGAGTAGTTTTACTCTGTATTTATGTTATAGGTTGCATAGTTTTTGAGTTAGGACTTGCGATTTGTACTTAAATACTTGGTATCACTCGAGCCAAACTTGGATTACTTGTGTATTGATTTTGCTTTGTGTTTAACTTAGTAGAGTGAAGTCTCATTTCTACTTATTCAATGATATCTTTGTTGCTCTCTTTTATCTTTCTAGTTGTGCTTGATATTCGAGGCAATATTGCATTGAGTTGGATTTTTCACTCAGCAATTTCTTTATACACACTAAGTGTTTTTAAAGGGTGCCATGGAATAAAGTTTATTGCATGGAATTTCTGA
>JANTPZ010139792.1:0-35055 GCA_025593235.1 Vachellia pachyceras | reverse complement strand
TTACCGTGAAAAGATAGTACCACAATCACATTTGTATTCTCTGGTGCCACAGGTTTTAGAGTGGGCTTTCCAGTCTGACTGTACAGCATATCGCTTTGAGCACTTCTCGCACTTCCACTTCTTCTCCCCATGCTTTCTGCAAAAGTGCTTCTTTATCCCTGTTAAGTCCCCCAGAGCCCTTGAAGGGTCGTGGTGGACACATGTCTTCTCGGGGCACACATACACTCTCTTCCTTGGTTCTTTGCTTGTCCTCTGCTTCAGCTTCCATGGAAGATTGTGTCCCCTTCGATGCAGTTGAAGATTCTGATCCCTCTGGAAACCCTTCCCACAGATTTCACATAAGAATCTGTTGGTGGCCATCAGAGTCTTGGGCGATAAGGCTATGACTTCTGCTTCAGGATCTGTGATCATCACAAGATTCTCGTGATCATAAGTTATCCTTATGTTTTATATATGTGCTTCTGATAGAAAAGATATAATCAGAGAGAGAGAGACTGAGCTTACCTGGATTTCCTGGGAGGTTTCTCTTCCTCTTCAAAATGGGAGGATTGTTATTGCTAGATTCAAGATGATCAGTTGGGTTCTGACTAGGAAAACTACTTGAAATTTCTGCATCATCCATCTTTTGTTGCAGAAGCATCTCAAACTGTATCTTCTTTGCCTGGAGTTTGATTCTGTTTAGAAGGAAACTCAGAAACAGTTAAAGCTGGGGCTAAAGTGAGAGAACGAGTCTTGGTGAGCAATAATGGATTATGATGAGAAGACCCAAGAGGATGGGCAAGCTTCTTAATTATATATGGTTTCAAACCCTAAACAACACAAACTGAGATAATATATGCAAGATGGGATCTCCGTGAGAGTTTTACAATAAAATAACACTATAAGATGCTATAGCAGGCGGGGAAAGTTAAATTAAAGTTAGGGGGGGGGGAGAGAACTGCAGGGAAAGGGAAAGATAAAGTGGGTGTAAAGACTGGGAATTAGAAAAGGGAGGGAAAAATACGAGCCCCCCTAAAAGATAGAGAGGAGAGGAAGATGAAGCAAATTAAAGGTGTGTATCATGACCATATGATGGGGTCGGAAAATTAAAAAGTTCATCTCCCATTAGGAATTAATGATTATCCCATAATTGCTTCGTTTTGTTTTGTTATTTTTCTAATCCTTCCTCGTCCAATCACCATTTTCTGTTCATTAATATTTCCTTTTATATACGTTGGTCATACATATAATTACTTAATGATAAGTAAACCCACTAATGTTTTTCAAACATTCAAATGTCCACCCTCTCTGCAGAATTGATCTGTTGCTAGCAACACAATACAAAGAGTGTGTGTGATTAGTAAAATTGACCAAATGGGACTTTGTTTTGAACCTATCTATTAAAAGTAGAAGTGTGTCCAAAGAACGTTGCAGCTAAAAAGCCAAAATGCTGTGAAACGCATGCATGGCCTATATATATTGGATTGAAAGGGGAAGAGACCCGAGGTCCTATTATGTAATTAATTTTTTTAATAAATTAACTATGTGATTAATAATTTTCAAATTACTAAGAAGAGAGGACTAGCTTGTTAATTACTTTAACACTCTTGGAAAACAGCCATGCACATGCACGCATGTCCATGCACTATGCAAACTGTCAATGAAGGTAAATTCCACAGGAAGCAACGAAACGACACATAAAAGGGAATAATCGTCCAGATGACAGCATGGTATGTCTCATAATATTGGCTGGATCACTCGCCCCACTTGACTTTAATTTTATTATATGCCTATTAAACTATTTGCTTCTTTGTTATTATTATTGTTTCTATATATAATTACTAACACTACATCATCTTACTATGATGTAATTCTGATGAGTCCTGAATTCTTGGATTTATAATTAACACCGGTACAGAAGCCGATATTCACAGACCTTCATTGGTTGACCGATATTTGAGCCATATCCGCGTAGAATATGAAAACTTATAAGTACCTTTTAATGTCAATTTTTCGGTAATTGGTTTGGTAGATATTTCACTTTGTAGCTTTTTCTATATATCACATCTTTCACGTCCATTTTGAATCTTTTAACTTCAAAAGGTATATCTCCCAAAGATTCTATGGAAATCTTTAATTAACTTCCATGAATATATGGATGTATTAAGACAATTGGTAGATAGGATGTTTATCACAACCTTGCAAGATAAGTTTTTAAAATAAGGCCATAAGCATCTTCCTTCTCATCAATCATCGTGTGATCCTAATCAAATTATAAGCTATGGGAGTATGAACTATTTCAGTAGTTTTAGTATTTTACATAATACATATAAGATCATCAAGTGCATCTTCTTTCTATATCTACCACCATTAGAAGAAGAAAATAGTAGCAAAAAGCTACATTTCATTAGGTATACTTGGTTATATATATCATAGACGGTGACATTGTATACTCCATTGATAAACGATAAATACATTAGTTTGAAATGCATGCTTGACCTAAAAATGTGGTTCTCTCTAGGCAGATGCATGAATGGTATGTATTTTTTTTTGGTTACCCGCCCGGTCTCGGAGCTTCACCTCGACTAATCCGGACTCGACCCACGTCGCGCACTCAGGAAAGGTGGGAAGATTTCTTAACAGTGGCTGCTGCATTCCTGAGGCTTTAGTTTTGAATTCACATGACTGTGGAAATGGCATTGAAAAAGGGTGATTTGAAGAAGGGAAAGGGTTAAAAGACAGGGAGCTGACAAAGGCAGTGAATATTTGGAAGTGTGGAGTCGTCACTTTGTGGGCTGACTTTTGCCTGCAACACTAGCAGGCCCTTAATCATAATCTAATGATGCTCTTGATTTGAGGACATTGTTTAAGATTAATCCTTGGAATTTAGCTGTTGAACTTTGGTGGCCTTGGAATATTCTCCCCCCCCTCCCAAAACTCAATTTTTTTTAAACTCCACCAACCCCTCTCTCTTTCTCTAGCTTCACATTCCATTTGAAAACAGAAAAGAATTCAAGGAAAGCCAAATAATATCATTCATCCTCCTCCTCCTCCTCATATTCCATTTTCAGAATGAGTTTAACATTGGATCAAATGATAACCAGGTTTAGGCGCACGGTGATAATGGTGTTGGCCTATCATGGATACTCCCGTTAGGGGCATATAATTAAGATGATGGCTGGGTAGCTAACAATTTGCTCAAGTAAAAGGGAGAACGATTTCCATTATTTAAAGGAATTAGGAAACCACCCCAACATAAATTAAATAAATTGTAGGCTACCAAACAACATTTCTTAAAAATCAAGCATTAATTAAGAGTTATAGTTTTATGTGTATATATGGGAGTGATGGATAACGATGAAATGTTGATGAGAAGGAGGGTTTGGAGGATGAAGAGGCAAAGCACTGTGTGGTGGCATGGGAAAAGAATAGACTCCCACTACTATACCTTGTATCAACCGACTATTATGATATTGCCATCTTTTCCCATATAATATTAACAACACTATACGAGTCTTTCTCTTTTTAGCTTTCAAAAGCATTACTCAAAAGCACCCACTTCTCTCTAAAGAGGTAGGGACCATCCATGCAAAAAAAGAAGAGAGAGAGAGAGGGACCAAATAACGCCCAAATCAGAAGTTTATTATAAATATACTTTCAAATCAAGATCTTGCTGTATGCTAATCAAATTAAAAGAAGAGAGTCACTATCTGTTCTCTCTGTTGCGAGGAGGGTCACCGTCACTGTATATGCACATATGAGCAGTGAGCACTCAAGCTCCACTATGGAGATAAATTAAAGAAAGAGAGAAACAAAAGTTTGAGTTTTTGTTGATACGATCTCGAGATAGAGAGAAGAAATTAAATCAATTGGGGATTATATGATTTGTCATCAGCTTCTTCCCTCAATTATTGGCAAATAATTATGCAGCAAAATGACAGATTTTCAAAACCCCAGCTGGCTCCTTCCTCATGGGAAATTATTCACAGACAAAGGAGGCCCATCTTCCACTTCCACCATTTATTGATCGTGCTTTTGTTAATATATCACACGCTTCTTACATTATACATACATGCATGTGTGTGTATTGGCCCAATCAATTTATACAGTGTCGTGGCCATAAAAAGTGATTTTTGTTATCTTCCTTCTTGCTTGCCTAAATTTGTGGTGAGTTTCTTTTGTAAAGTAATTTAAGTACTTGTTTGTTATCGCAATAAAATAGTACTCCACAATCACGATGGATTTGAAGAGGTATGTGCATATAGGCGAAGAATTCATCTAAGGCTATGTTTGGTTTGATGACGGGAAAGGGAGGGCATGGATATGAGGGAAAGGTAAGGGATGAAAGGGTATAAAGTTACCTTATTTGGTTTAATTAGAGTGGAAGGAAAAGGAAGGATTCTTAATGATTTTTTGTTTGGTTCAGGAGGGGAAGGCAGAGAAGTTAATAATCAATTTACCATTTTACCCTTATATGTTGATTTATATTTATTTACTTATACAAATTATTTAAATTAGTTTTTACTCATAAAAATTAATCCATCCTTTTATTTAATTAATTAAAACAATTATTAAGGTACTTCACTCATATAATTTACTTAAATAATTAAAAAAGGATTTAAATAATTTCTTTTCTTCGGTCTTTGCCCACATCGCTACTTTCAAGTATTCCAAATAAAGTAAAACTTATTCTCAGGAAAGACTAGAAAAACTTATTCTCTACCCACATCGCTCCTATTCATGCACAATAAACTAGATATAAAGACTGAAAAAATGAAGTGTGAGAAGTTGGACAAAAAATATTAAGGGCATATTAGTCATGATATTTTGCATCTCTCCAAAAAACCCCATTTTGGAGGGATGCAAAATAAGGGGAGGGGAGGGATTGGGAAGCCCAAATTTAACTCCTCTCCCCTCCAATTTTTCATACCAAATGGGGGAAGGGGATCATTTTTCTTCTCCTTCCATCCCCTTCCCCCAACCAAATAAAGCCTAACACTATGTTTGGATGGAGAGAAAATGAGAGAGGAAAGAAAACTTAGAGAGAATATGAGGGGAGAAATGACTTTTCCCCTGCTTGGATATGAGAGAAAAGGTGGAAAGAAGTAAAAGTTGGAAAGAAAATAGGGTGTAGGTCCTGTTGATACTTTGTTTTGATGATAACAAAATTGTATTAAGAGATTGCAAAATGATTTTTTGAATCAAAATTTTTGAGTATTGAATAAGTACTTCATAAAGATACTCAAGTGTTTTTATCAAAATATTGTCAGTACTCGAGCAGTAAGATTCAATGCTCGAGCACTGCAGGGTTTAATCATAACAAAAATAAGTGCTCTCAGACAACACTTCAAGTATTGACATGAAGTATTGTCAATACTCGAGTGTTGGAATGTGGTACTCGAGCACTGTGTTTTGAAAAGGAGTTTTTAAGTTATGCTCTGAGTGAACACTGCAAGTATTGGCTGACAGCAGAGCCAATGCTTGAGCACTAGGTTTCAAGTACTCGAGCATTGAGGTTTTGAAAGCAGTTTAAGTCAGCACTCCAAGTATTGGCTGAAAGTATTGCCAATACTCGAGTCTGGATTTCAGCACTCGAGTGTTGACTATTTTTCTCAACACTGTCAGACAACACTTCCATCATTGCCTGACAGCATAGCCAACACTCGAGCACTGTGTTTTTGTCACTCGAGTATTGAGACTTTTGACAGTGCTGTCAAGTGATACTTCAAGTGAAAGCTTCTAGCAGAGCCAACACTCGAGCACAGATCTCCAGCACTCGAGTGTTGTGACTTAACTCTCAACACTGGAAGCCAACACTGCAAGTATTGACTGCCAGCATTGCTAACATTCGAGTACTAGCTTTCTATCACTCGAGTATCGGGCTGAAAATTTTCACTGTTCATCAATACTCTATCTCACTACTTCCAGCATTAGCATCACTCGAGCATCATGATTTGAGCACTCGAGTATTATGACTTGACAAAATTATATTTTCAACACTTGCACAGAATACTCGAGTATTTCTAGGAAGTGTTATTAACACTCAAGCACTAAGATTTATCACTCGAGTATTTAATTCTTTTCGAAATACTTTCACATAACACTCGAGCATTGCATCAAAGCATTGAACTTTTCTTTGAAATATTCTGAGCAAACACTCGAGCATTAGTTTCTTATACTCGAGCACTGTCTCTCTCTCTGACAGCTTTGTGTCTGACACACTCAACCTACGCTACTCACATACTTTCCTTATTTGTGTAACGACATTTTGAATACTAACCGCTCTCATAAATGCAGAAGCTCAAAACAATCAATGAGGAAAGAAGCAAAGCATGGTCCGAGGCTCGTAGACATTAACGATCTTCTGCAACATTCACCCATCGTCTGACTCAGAAGCATTAAATGCCATTAATACAGAAACCATTGGTCGTTGATGAGAGTAGCAGGTATTGAATGCAGTCTAACGGATACTTCATCAACTCTCAGCTATAAAAGGACCAGCATTCATTACAGAGAAGAACAACGAACATATTGAGCATTAAGAGTTGCATTTATTATATTCTCTGTATTCTTTCATTAATTCTCTCTGAGCTTCATTATTTGCCATCCACTCTTTTTAGAGAGTTATCTGAGGCCAAAATATCTTGTAAACTTATGAGAAACTCAAGAACGGAATCTTGAGTAAATTGGGCTGAAAGTGAGTTAGAAAACAGAGGGTGTTATACTCTGTTATAGTGAAAAGAAAAAGGGGGAGTGAATCCCAGGTTGTAAAGGTTTGAAGAGCCTGTTTTGCTGTTGTTAGTGGATTTGGAAATCTCAGGGGTGCCTTGAGGACTGGACGTAGGTCAAGGAGACCGAACCAGGATAAATCCTTGTGTTCATCTTCCTTCTTCGCTTTCGGTGACTTTGTTCTTGACCTTGTGTTTTTAAATTGTAATTATTTTATTAGACCAATTCACCCCCCTCTTGGTCAAATCCTATTCTAACAGGTCCCACCACATTTCTCCCCAACTTTTCTCTCCACACATGGAGAGAAAACTCTTTTTTCTTATCTACCCACATGCTCATTTATTACTTTTTCATTTTAACTAATTAAGTTTAACATATGATTTTTTTTAAAAAATTTTAACTATAACTTTTTTTTAAAAGAATAAGATTTAAGATATATTCTAATACCTAATTTATTTTTTAATTGTTTAGTAAAACCTAACAATCTTAAAAAAATATGATTTATTCTTACTAATTTATTTTTTTTGAAATATAATACCCTGAAAAGATATCTTTAATAAATAATTTGATTTTAAATTATTTAATGATATTAATGTTAATATAATATTTTCATTATCATATTTAATTTGATTATACTTTATATATTTTAAGAATATTTTACTTATCACTATTTATTAAAAGATTTTTATATAAGGATATTTTAATCATTCAACTATTTACCCATTTTCTTTTCTCTCTGTCTTCTCTCACCCATCCAAGCAGGATGGGTGATAATATTTTCTCTCCACTTTTCTCTTCTCTCCATTTTCTCTCCTCTCAACTTTTCATCCCATCCAAACGGAGCCTAAAGAGGAAATAAACAGAGGACTCGTGTATAAACCAATCTAATCAATTTGTCGTTAGCACATGCATGTTATATAGTTTTTGGAGGATCTTTTATATCTTCACATGCGTAATCCAATGTGTTGTGAAACTATATTAACTAGATGTGCAAGGAGAGTTTAATTTTAGGTGAAGCATGATGTTCCATTTATTGCTTTATACATGTCTTCTTATGAATTATTGCTCTCCCTCCTAACCTCTTTATAAAAAATTAGTACATTACATATGTCACACATGGGACGAATGCATAACCGTATAACTATTAGTAAAAGTGAGGAACTACAATGTGATAGTTTTTTGAAATTGCAATACTTATTTCACCATATTTGATAATATAAAATATTTTTTACAATAATGTTAAGTAATTTATTTGCAGGATACCCATAATTAGATTTCATATTTTCATTTTAATATAGTCATGATACAATATATAACTCACTATGCAGGAGGACTGCATATAATAGATTTAAGCAAGTGTATAATATGGGTGGAGGTTACAAGGCATACAAAGCTAAACAAACTACAATATTATCTAAAATGATCAATTATGTTGCATTAAAATACATAAAAGTTAAAAATTTATCACTGCTTGTATTTCCCATAAATTCAGTGAGAGTCGCACATGCTATGATCAATTAATTATGATCGAAATGGAATTTTTTTAAGTTATGTACATTATAAAGGAATTTTATTTAAGAATGTTGACAGTTTTTAAAATTATAAACTCATGCTTAAAAAGTTTGGGAATTGCTTTAACTTGGTAAAAAACAAATGTATCCTCTTGTGATGCTACCCATATAATTTACACTTCATTCCTAATAAATTACATTATCTATGTGTAGTCTTGCTATCAATTTTTTTATATTGATGTATTAAATTAATTATATATAAATGTATGAAAACATATTATACAAGAAATATTTCTTATTTAATAAGGTTATCAAATTTTTTAGATACATATTTAAAACTTAAAGTATAGATCAAAGCATATCCCCTAGTTGACATGTGGGTATATAACTGATGTATGACCAAAACTGTTCCCCACTCCTTTGACTCATGGGAGCTGGTGTGTTGCATCTACAACGTAATGTTTCCTATTTTTTGTAGTTGAGATACCTTTACAATTATCTAGTGTGGGATTTTCCCAACATTTAGTTACTGTGAACTAATATATAACGATGAAAATAAAAATTGAACTAAATTATAGGTACAATTGTATCATGCTTTTAAGGCATATAAATTATTGATTGTAAACACAGCATACAAAAAGTTTGGGAAAAATCATATGAAACAAAACGTTGTAACTGCTAATATGCATGTGCAATCTAAAGATGGGAGGTGTAGTGGGGTAGTTGACGAATAGAGATGGGAGGCCCAACCCACCATGCCGCTAAAACTGGGGGCTCGGGCTGGAAAAATCCAGCCCGCCACTCTCAACACATGGGTTGGTGGGTTAACCCTTCTAACCCGTTATTTTATTTTATTTTTTAAAAAATGTTTTTTATACTTTTTTTTATCTCAATATTTTTTACAAAAAAAAAAGTAATATTAAATTGTATTTTTAGGAAATTATTGGATGAGAAGGAAAAGAAAAGTGGGGAAGAGAAAATTGGAAGTTAGAAAGTATGGAGTGTTTATTGTTACTGAAAAATTATATGAAGCTATATATATATAGCTTCACAATACATACATTAACAATTAACAATGACCATCCCTATTAAATCAGTCTTGATAGACAAATTTTCAAGCGCCGAATAGCACCTTAAGTGTGAGCTGTCTGTGATTAAATGTTTGTCACGATTTATATTTCAGTCGAAATGTACATATTCATTTATATTCAATTTTAGAGTCCACGTTTTGGAATTCAAGAATGATGTACCTTTTTTGTACCATTGACTATTGTTATCTGGCATTCTTGCAAATCCAACTGTTATCAAAATACCTGAACAACCGATTTATTTGATTTGAAATTTGGTTGTTGTTAAGGTTTCTTGGCCCTCTCACAAGGTGAACAACGTAGTACCTTTACATATCGTCTACCAATAATGTTCCCAGATTGGAAGCGGATCTAAACTCACAACATTGTGATGTGAGTCAATTCATTATCAACTGGATCAATTTTTATTAGCACCGTGGTACCTTGAATTCCAACTATGATTACAACCCAAACGTGACATATGACCCATAAATGAACGAAGAGGGATACAAGTAAGGGTCCTGTAAATTAGATTCCATTTCAAAATTGGGCCCAAATATTTCAGGCCCATTGGTTTGTCTAACGCCATGCACACGTTTGTCATAAAAATGGTAGACACACTACCTTCAAAATAAATTTAAAATGTATTAACGCATGTTTAAGCTGATGAAAAAATATTGTAAACAAAAATAAAAAATATTAAATGGTACGGTAACTTCTTCTCTTTACAAGAGTGTAAAAAAATGTTAACATGTTTTGATTTCTGTGAATAAAATAAACTAACGAATGATGAGAAGGGAATTGGAGGGAGGGGACCATTTGTGGGAAAACCAATGAATAGAAAAGCAGAGAGGTTGGGAAAGAGATATAGAGTCCATCTGCAAAATAAGTACTTTTATGTAAATCGAGAAAATATGTTAAATAAATTATCTTGTTTTACGAAAAAATACTGTTGAAATTGCATTTTAAATTACCATAAGCTGAGCCAAACGGGTGCATAATATTCTGAAAATTTTCTTCTATTTTCGTAATAAAAAAGTTATACAGTCATTTTTTCGTAATAATGGATTACCACTTTTTTTAGTTGGATTACGAAGAAATAGACCCTAAGAATGAATTAAATAATAAAATAAATAAACGAAGCACGCAAGTTTGTTTTAGTTATTATTTGGAGGAAACCAAACCAGTAGGTAAGCCTAAGGTGGATGGGATTGAAAGGAACAGCTAATTGGGGGGAGACTTATGTTTCTGTACATTCCTTTTCATATCTTTCTTCCATTTTCGTCCTCAAATCAAGCTACCCTCTTTCTTCGTAACAATGCCCACTTGCCTTACGAGAAAATAGATTAAATAATTAAATAATAAACGTGAGTTTGATTTAATAATCATTTGGATCTGGAATAAACCAATGAATAAGTAGATAATATGGAGGTTGTTCAGAGTATAAAAAATATGACATTTTTAATCGTACACGTACTTTCAAACGATTAGTTGATACGAAACCCAGAGATGGATGTGTGCCCTTTTAAGTTATAACTCTTGGCATTTTTGAGTTACCATCGTTTCAACTTGGCCCACAAGCTGCAAATAATTATACAATGGATCGAACTTGAATGATTATTTAGTGCGTGATCAGATTTTATGCATACTGTTTCATACCTCCCTTCTTTTCTTTGTGAAGGCTCCTTTTGCTTGGCTTACTTTTAGAGATTGTGACAGATGTAAAGTAAAAACTGGAACCCTGCTATAACGAAACGGAGAAACAGAGAGCGAATCACAGAGTACTTTTGCCATATCATACATCAATATAGGAAATTAATCCCTTTTCGTTTCAGAGTTCTTTACAATTAACTTTCGAAACAGAGAGAAATTGGAAGGGGGAAGAAAAGAAAAGACGGGAGGAGTTAAGGAAGGATCAGAGCCACAAGGCGCCTGCATGTTTGAGAATGGGAATCAAATCACCGGAAATATGGGTTGCCATGAGACGATCCAACCCTCCGAACAATTTTCCGCCTATGAACACCGCCGGGAAATGAACCGTGTCATCCTGATGATCGTCGCCCTGAATAAATGCTTGGAGCTCAGCAGCAACGGCCAGTTCATCCCTGTCGTCGACATCATAAACGGCAGGGTTGACGCCAAGGCCCAAGAGAAGACGCTTGACGACGTGGCCCATGCAGCAGCCGCGCCTTGCGATGACGATGACGGCGTTGTCGGTCACCATCCGGGCGACCATTCCGTCGGAGCTGGGGGAAACAGAGGAGGGGGTGTGGTTGATCAGAGAATGATGAACCGTTCTGGAGGGAATGGCTTCTTGCATCGTGCTTGCGTGTGAGAGAAGGAGGAGATCAACAAGGAGTCGTAGATAGTGGAAGATGAGAAAGAGAAGCCCAGTGTGTGTGTGTGTGTGGGGATACACACACATAAGAAGAGGAAGAGGAGACGCGGTGTGGGGTTTGGTCGTAATTTTTGGGGGGGGGGGATGTGGGTGACGTTTGCGGTTGGGTCACTGCCTGCCTCTCTCTCTCTCTCTGTGAATTAAGTGTGAACCTTCTTATTTGGACGGCGTCCCACTTGGCGCTTCCCATTTCCATAATCGCGTTCCTCTACCCCTACCCCTTTGGTATACTCTTATAAACTTTTAGAGAATCTAAACATATATTTAACAGTTTAAATGCAGCACACCAATCAAATAAAACTTGGTGCTATGGAAAATGAACACGTTCTATATATCTTTTTACTTTTAAAATTTCCAGAAGATTAAAAATTATTGTTTTTTGAATTGTGGATTTAACATGTACGTCAATTCCAATGGTGTTGTGGCTGAACAGTGAATGGAGGCGAAGGGAGAGGGATGAGAGGGATGAGGAGTATGGGGAACAGCAGCAGAAGGGCCCGACACGTGTCGGGGATGATGCTCCATTAACTCCCTCGGTTGTTGTCGCCATCCGTCTTCCTCCACCCATGACGGCATCCCTGCGTGGCAACGTGTTTCATTAATCACCTGCGCCCCCACTCCAGGTTCCGTGAACCCGCTATTCATTCCGCTTCGACCTTGTGTGTCTAATCATCATCCGGTAATTATGCTCTCAAATTAAATGACAACTCTTCACTTGCTTTTTCTGATGCGGCTCATGTTTTCGTTTAGAAACTAAATTGAAACTCCCTCTATGAATAACTTTTATTTTGAAGAATATATGTTGAGAGAATAGCTTTTACGGATTTTAAGGTAAAAAACGATTGTGTTTAAAAAGTTATTGACTTATACGGTTCGAGTCAAAGGTAATTATGGAAGAAGAAAAAAAGAAGATATAGAAAAGTTATTATGAGTGAATGCGTGATTTAATAAGAAAATAACTTTTTTAAAATATAATTTTAAAATTTAGATCTTGTCTCCATAAAAATTATTTTAAAAAATGCGAGTATTTAAACAAAACATAAACGGAAAATTTAGATTTTGAACTAAAAATTAAAAAGAATATACAGAACCATGTATTTGACCCACCGCCCCACAATTAGGAATTTTGCGTCCTCGCATCCTATCCAATCATTTCCCGTAGCACACAGGAATGGGAGAAGCGACAGCAGCCGAAGCCTCCTTTCACTCGCCGCGTACTCCGTTATTATAAATGAACCACCCGTTCGTAACTAACCCAAATTGAATCCATATACATAAATGTACATGTATCAGGCGGTTGATGTAGCATTCATTGAATTCAAAAATCGGTTTCAATTCAAATTAAGATTCAGCAACCGATAGTTGGAATTCAAGTGCATCTTGTTAGAATAATTTCAAAATGAAGAGCTGTGATTTTTCAACAGTTATATTGATAATAGTTTAGTTGGAATTCAAGTGTAATCTTCATCTTCAGAGCCAACACAACTTGTTTGCTGCATTTGACATCAAACAACACATCTTTTTTGTGCGATCTCCCTTGCGGCTTCTATCTTTCTCAGCATGATGAAGGCCTTATTGTTGGCAATAGCTTGACCGATCAACTGGGCACCTTTCTGCCTCACCCTGGTTATTATTAAAGGCATCCAAGATGAGTTGGTTCAATTAATAATACAAAAACGAAGCAGAATTGTTCTGTTATGGAAGGCAGATTGCCAATTCATTCTGAGCACTCAAAATTGTTAGTCTCACCTGTGCTCTGATTACAGCAATTTTCTTGTCCTGTTCAACTTTTTCCACAACAATTTTTGCCCTCTCAGCTTCCTGTGCAGCAATCCGTTTGGCTTCAATTGCAGCTGTGAACTCCTTGCCAAAGGTCAGGATACATAATCGACACATCATCAGGTTCACTATTGAAGTTGGCTGCCCTCCCTTTCAGAACATTCCTAATTTACCTACTCACAGCCTTCAAAAAAATGAAGCCAATCAACACACTTCCTTCTTTTCATTCAAACGGATTTCTTAATTTCACTAAAGAAAACAATGGATTTGCAAGCAGCACAGAAGGATTGATAACAAGACAAACTTAAAGATAACACTTCTTCAATTTACCATGAGTTCCAAACCAGAAATAACCGATGTCCACTAATATTAGACTAGCAAGTTACAGAACAATAAACTGTAGTTTGCTCAGCCATACCTCTATGAGTAATCAGTTGGCTGGCATTGTATTGTGCTACCGCAGCTTTCAGAGTTTCATGTATACTAGAAGGTAAAACTCTTTCATTATAATTTTCCCCAAGGGTCCGGTAAATTGAAGGTAATTCACTCGGTGTAGGACAGGTAAGGACTCGAAGCCCAATTCTCACCTGTGCAACAAAACCACAATCATATTGATATGTATATGCAATTCAGAGACAGCATGGTAAAGAAGGAAAAAAGAATAAAGATAAAATCAATTTCCAGTTAGAAGCAATTACCATCTGGAGATCACGACTCCCTGATGTACTCTCAATGAGATGAGGTCGAGCACGGACATCATAGATGACTGGCCTTTCAAACCACGGAATCATAAAATGAGTCCCTTCAGGATAGACCTGCATGACGACAGGGATTTGAATTTGGTTAGGAACAGCAGCTACAAGTTAGAGGACAGAAATAAATTTATCCAGGACTAAATGGAAATCAAAGGAGAAAATAGAGGGCTCTTTTAAAAGATGCCAAACAGCAGTGATAGTAAGTCAGGAACAAGAGTAGACATTCTCATATGGATGATAGCCTTTAGCAGCATGTTAAGGCTAATAGGATGCAGAATATCTTTTACTGAAGCACCTTGAGTAGTGGATTTTGCATCTTGGATGGCCGGACAAACACTATTCATATGGTTTTCATTGTACTGACAATTATCTAGTGTACATGCAATTACACAATACATTTTCTAGATTACACTCGTTGTGTTCTGCAAATATAATCATATTTCTACGGGAAAAAAGAATTAGATACTAAACAATGACCTTGTCTTTGACATCAAGCACGCGGTTGAAGACAATTGCCGATGCCCTCCTTCAACATTGTAAAGACTGTTAGCAGCTGCATACTGGTCAATCCCGCCAAAACCCCCCAGCTTAAGCAGAGCGGAGGATGCACCACCACCTGGAATGTTTGGAACCTTCAAGTTCTTGAAATTCATTTTCCTGATTGAAGAGGGATAAGATTCAGACGAGTCAGAATGTGACCCCTGAAATGCAGATAGAACCATCAATATACGATCGATTTCGAAGAAGGGGGAAAAACCGCATTATCGATATTACCAATGCAATTTGTAAGGAAACAAACGACGCGGAGGAGATAATTTCGAAGTTCCTCTGTATTTTCTCTGCAAACAAAAGACATAAAAAGCGGATATTATTATTGACCCGAAGTTCATTCCCCAATTTGATTGATTCGAGTTTTTCAATGAAAAACATCATTCTAATCCTTATTTATTATAGGTTTATTTGAAGAAAAAATTGATTATAAATATAAGTCCACTTAGATATTATTAATTACCTTTTTTTAATTTTACACTAGTTTAATTATCATTGGAAAAGGAAAAAGGAGAGAGATGGGAGAATAATTTGTAAATATAAAGAGAGAGAATCTTAATAAGGGTAAAAACTTAAAATTTTATTAATTTAAGGCATATTCAATAACTTAATTGTCATTTTATAATTATGAGAGAATTAGGCCCTATTTAATTTGACGGTAGAAACGACTTTATGATTTACGATATTAATATATAAGAAGCGTTTTAGTTTAATTTACGTAAACATACTTTTATAACAGAATTTATCATTAGGAGTATAGTGGCATGATTTGCGTATTGAGCAATGAAGATTGTAATATTATCTTTTTGAAAAATTTTATTTATTCTCGGTGATTGCAATTAACAAAAGCTGATAATTGTGGAGTTGGAAAGGGCAGGACAATTTGTTGACTCTAAGATGTATTTTTTTTATTGGGTTAGAGGGGTAACCATTAACCGCACGAAGTTACAACGGTGGGATCGAAGATCAAATGTAATGGACAAGGAAACATTCATGCTTCTGATAGTTAAGGGAATTGCATCTATGTCTTGAATCTGTTATCATCCTAAAAGTTTTTGCTTAAAAGGGTGGGGATAAGAGGTAGTGTCTAAATGCATTAATCCAGCCACTGTTGGTTTCTGTGATGGCCACTTTTAGAGATCTTCTTGTTATTCAGTTGGTTTAATTTTCTCTACGGGTGTAAAAACAGATTGGATGTCCCAGAATAGGGGAAAGGCATGAGTGTATATATAGAGGTTGGAGTGAGAGATGGGAAACACATTGAAGGATAGAAGGAGATCGATCGAGGAAGGAGAGGGATATATATATATATATATGGCAGTGTCGAAAGCAGTGAATGGAGTTTTGCTGTGTGCAGTGCTGGCATTGTCGGTGATGACCAGCGAGGTGGTTGGTGGTGGTGAAGAAGGAAGACAGACGCATTATTATTATTATGAAGGCGGTGACATCAACCATGGCTCCCAAATCCAAACCATGCGTACACCTGCGAATCCATACACCAGAGGCTGTAGCAGAATCTTTCGCTGTCGGGACGGCTCTCGCAAGCTTCTCTCCTTCGAACCAGACGGCCAGACATCAAATGTTAGGGGCTAGGACTGGGATCGCTCCGCCTCATATCTTATTTACATCCAAACTTTCATATATCACTCGACTACAGTGATGTGGATGTGTACAAACTGATATATATATATATATAAACGTATATGTATGTATGGGCGCATATGAAACTCAACTTTGCATTCCTTCTCTCCCCACACACACATATGTGTATATATATATATATAAACTAATATATAAACCCTTTACGTTACTTAAGGGACCTAGGGTCTCGTTCAGCTAAACCAACTGGACATTGGTTGATTGTTGTCTTTAATTTGCTTCTCATACGTGGATGTGTCTCTGTCCACTCCTCTTGGGGTAATTTAACTTTGTTTTAACCGGAGCAGTGATTGAAACCTTGTTCGTCACGTTGAATCAAAACTCATTTTTGAGGTCATGAAAAGGGCTGTTTCGATCCCGCGTTTAAGATAATTAACGATGGAGTTGGGTTCATGTGATGGGCTTCTTTCAAGCCCAAGTTGACCCACCGTAATTATGACGGCCTACTTTCAGTTCCGTCTCGCCGTCGTTCTCCCTCTCCCTCTCCCTCTCCCATCTCAACTAGCAACATCCAAGAGAGGTTTAACCCAACTCCTCTGTTCCTTCTTTCTCATCTTCACGTCATTTGAGATCCTTCGGCTTTGAGTTCAATACCCAACTCAAGTTCCAATATTTCTCTTCTTCAGCGTAATTGGTGGTGGTGGATGGCAAAAAACAAGTACACCTCCATTAACTTCAACCACATCTACGACAAAAACAGCAGCCCCACTTCTCGCACCAGCCTCTCTCAGAATCCAGCTCCGTCTCTTTCCCCTTCGTACTCTGCTGCTTCATATTCTGCGATTTCTGCCCCCAGTAAAACTCATGGCCGTATGTTGGTTCTAACCCGACCCCCGCCCAAACCCCTTCAATCCCAGCTCCAGCATCCACCTCAACAACAACCCAAGCTGACTAAGCAAGTCCCGGATCAACCACCCTCCGATTCTTTTTCAGACGTAATCTCGCTTCGCCCATTGGGCCGTACGGAAAACGGTTCGTCTCTCTCGTCCCCTGTTTCGAATTACGACAAAGATAAGGAGTTGCCTCCCGTTGCGCCGGTGATATCTCCAAAATCCGACAAGTTTGTGCCCCCTCACCTTCGTCCCGGATTTGTTCCGAGGGAGAATAAGCCTGAGCCGGAATTGAGTCGGCCACAAAGGCAGCAGGGTCATGCCGGATATCCGGGTCGATATGGGCAAAACGGCCGACCCAAGTCGGGTGGCTATGAGAGAATGAGGAGAGGCGGCTTGTCAGATCCGCGGATGATGAATCGGCCAAGGTCCAGTGGGAGTCGACCAGATTCCAGTGGATGGTACGTTCGTCTTATTAATTCAGCTACGTTGTCGGGTGCAGTACCATTGAGCTCTGTGTTTTGTCATTTCTTGAATATTGGCACAACGTGCTGGAGGTAGGTGGCCGCATCAGTGCCATTATGCGAAAATATTTTGGGGAAAATAAATAGTTTTTGCTTTTTTGTTATGAAGAGCTGCAAATCTACATCTACTTTATGTGAACGTGTAAAGTTCAAACAATCACATGTCCTTAAACAGAGGACTATATGATAATGAACTGGGGGAGTCTCTTAATCTAGTTCTGTGTAGAACGATGATAAAATGAATCAATGATTTATTGGAAGGAGAGCAATGAGTTTGTACATGGGGTTAAACTCCTATGATTAGTATGAACCTAGGATTGACAGAATTTGACTCGTTTACATGTCAGTTATAGTGTTGCATAATGTTGTGTTGTGTCCCATGCCAGCATCTAATATATTTCAAACATGGATTTGGTCTTTTTTAGAAGTCTCATGCTTCAGAGGTCTACACTAAAGTAAATGATCTGGATTGTTTTCACTTGCATAGAGAATGTTTTTACTAGAC
This sequence comes from Vachellia pachyceras, assembly GCA_025593235.1. NCBI lineage: Eukaryota > Viridiplantae > Streptophyta > Magnoliopsida > Fabales > Fabaceae > Vachellia > Vachellia pachyceras. The sequence goes on along the minus strand of JANTPZ010139792.1, from coordinate 16,770 downwards.
AAGTTCAATTCTTGCTCCTTCCTGTTTGTTCATTCTGCTAGTGCTTAGAAATTAGAATAGGTTAGGTAACCTTTTTCCTTTCTTTTGGGGATTAAGGCTGGTATGTTACCGCGGTAATTGCAGATTATTCGAAAGAGAAAACTTATGTAGTTGAAATTAACCTAGACTTTATAATTTTATTTGTGGATTTTGCTAAGGAAAACATACCAATCTGACTAGGTGGGAAATTGTCATAAACTATTAAGTGCCCTTTAACTGCACAAGGTGAGGCAAAATGTTGGCGTGTTCAGCATTCCTGGTGTGATGATTGTTATTCTTGATGCTTTGTTTAAATTCTCTATAATCTGATGGCTCTATCCATGGTGTTTAATTCATTAATTGATTTTATAAATTTTAATGGATTGAAGTTCTATAATACTGGTATATAGAAGCAACTGATCATTTGCCTACTAAGGAATAAAAAGTGACATACCTCACTGAGCTTTGCTTGACTTTGATTTGCACAGAATTCACAAGAATTGAGTTCTTTCCTGAGGGCAAGCTGAACTCATTTGGCAGGACAGATGGGTTCTCTTGGGCAATTCAACGCACGGATCCTTTGTCTCTCTGGAATTGATATCAATTTTCAACAGATATGACATTTGGATTCATTGAAGATAGATCATAGAACCTAATCGGGTGGCAACCTTGCAACCCCTGCTGTTGGGAGAATCTGCATGGAGTTTTTGTTGTGTCCAAGGAGGGTTCAAAAAGTTCTTTTGTTAGTTGGTGTTTGGCCCTTTCTCATCACGTGCCAATAATCGAGTGTTGAATCATCAAAATTTACCCATATTCATAGCTAAACTGGTTTTGACTGCCTGGAGAGGTAGTTCTATATATATATATATATATATATTACACTGTGAAAGACAGCATGTCACTATTGTATAAGACTGAAATCATTTTAAGGAATAAGGAGTCAACCTGCTTTTGTTTCAGTGACTTCCAATATACTCCTTTAATTATGTTTTGTACTGAAAAGTAGGCAAGTGGCTTGCCAAATTAGCCAAAGAAACAATGTGGTGTTAATGGCTGTAACAGATAAAATTTACTATTTTATTAATCACTTGTGTTAATCATTCCTAGCTATATAAAAATACGAACACTGGTTAAATAGATAGCAGATTTCCGAATGATACGTACAGTCATTTCACGATATGGCACATGACGGGGCCTAAACTATGAAACTACTATTTGACCGTCCATGCAGAAAACTATTATTGAAAACAGAAACATATTGCTCTGTTAAATGAGACATCTTCAGACGCAAGTTATGGCTTATCTTATTCAACTTGGCCCACTCTCTCTCAGTTCGTTCTTTTCCGCCATCACACCATCATCAACACATTCAAGCAGAGCTGTGTTCTAGGAGATTCATCATCTTCTTCCTTTGGATTCTCCATTATCACCATGTTAATAAACTCAGTATGAAAATTTTAAACCCACTAAGTGTGAGATATCGTTTTTATAAAAAACATCATTTTATTTTTATTCATCTAAATTCAAATAGACGTGCGAGAGAAGGCAATTGTGTGCTAACTGCCTAAAATGGTAATTAATTGCAAGTTCTGATCTACAATCTACTTCAGCCAGTAGTTGCAATGCTTGCATTACAAAACATAACAATCCTCTCATTCTTTATATGTCATAGCACACAAACGATTAGATTACTGAGCATGATACCCATACATATCTCTCAGGAATGATTTCGTTTAAGGATAAATTTCATTGACAGCCCTTAAACCCATAACACGACTTATCTTGTAACTAGTGAAACCAGCATAGCGAAATAACTTGACCCATTCTTGTTCACTCCTTTCTTTTCCGGTGTAAAGCACCATCATCAGCATGTCCAAGAAAAGTTGTGTTTCCACAGATTCACGATCTTTATTCTGCCGATCCACCTCCATGTCCATAACAATCACTTTCTTACCCGTCTTCCCGTTGCCAGAAATCGCCTCCTTGCACTTCTCAAGTATCTTCACACATTGTTCATCACCCAAGTCATGCAGGACCCACTGTTTCACACATTTCCCACACAACAAGTCGTCAATGAAGGAACACGCACGCACGCACGCACGCACGCACGCACACACATAGTTCTATATATGCGTGCCTACCTTCAGAAAACTACACCTGCATTAGGAATTGCCTCATACATGTCGCCTCCAATGTAGTTCAAGTTGTTAGTCCCTTTCAAACCGGCGACAACATGTGGAAGATCTAGCACGGTGCATTTCATGTTTGGGAAGGATTCAGCTACTTCGGCCATAGTTACTGTGCCCCCTCCAACATCAACCAGCGACTCTAATCCCTCGAACACCCACTTGAACTTGAGGCATGGCACTTGACATTAGGCGAGAATCACACAGCATTGTGTTGTTGAACAGATTATTGAGCTTTGGGTTACGGCTTGCACACTCCCAAATGGCCATTTCATTTGCTGTGTGATATGCAGTAGGATCATCACTCTGGAATAGGGGTGGGAACAGGCCATGTCAGGCCAGGCTCCACCCCAAACAGGCCTGACCTGTTTTGGTGGATTCTGGCCTGACCTGTGGCCTGTATACAAACCATTTTTTTGGCATGAGCCTGAGCCTGTTATAGGCCTGGCCTGGCTTGTAGCCTGTATACACTGTTAACCAAATTTTGCTGACAGCTCAAGCCAAAGTAGTATTAATCAATACACACATATATTGCAGAAGTGCCAAATACAGCATATATTCGAACATGTATACACACATATATGGCAGCCTATACACACAAAATGAAGTTGGGGAGACTTTACACAGCGAATACAGCATATATCACCAAAATCAATTCATTTAGATTCTGATACAGTCATACAAAGTGCCAAATCAATTCACAAACAAAAGACTTGAACAGAATTTTAAAAATAAAAGAAGAAAGAAACTAAGCAAGAGATAAACAAAAGACTTATCTGCTTATCTTTTTGCAGAAGTTGCACTCCCTCCAACCAGATTCTTCAAGGTGAAATAAAAACTGTATGTAGAGAATATAAACCAGATTTTTCAAGTTGCACTCCCTCCAACCAGATTTCAGTTGCTCTTTGTACACTTATCAAGCAGCTATAAACAAAAAATATATGTAGAGAATATAAACCTTCCTGAAGCTACCAAAACCTTCCTGTCAGAACCAGAAATATGCTACCCAATGAAACCTACCAAAAGTTACTGGTTACTGCCCACCTTAACCTTCCTTAATGCACACACAAAAACGAAGAGACAAGAAAAAATCTTTAAGACAAGAATATCAAAACAATGAACAGACATATCAACAACATCAATTTTTAATTTTTCACAATGAACAGACATATCAACGTATCAGTAAAAAAACAACATCAGTAATTGTGGTTTTTTTCACAATGAACATACATATCAACTTCCAAGATCATAATTATTCAAGTAGAGAGTTTGTGACCCCAATAGGAGCGTATTTGTGTTGTGCTTGTTGAAAAAAAAGGTTTAAAACACAAAAAAGAAAACAGACAGCCAGGAATTAATGCTTCATTAAGATTTCCAGTGCTCAATAGCCAGTCAAGTCGCACAAATGTGACTGTTTTATGTATCAATTTTTAATTTCCAGCGCCGAAAAGTTGTTTACTGAAAAACAAAGAGAGGCGCTGGAACCTGGAAGATGAGCAAAGAGAGGCGTTGGAACCTGGAAAATTTTTAATTTCCAGCGCTGAAACAGGACAGGAGACGAGATCGAAAAGCGAAATGCAAGTACAAAAAAGCACACATGAATGCTTTCGGTGAGCAGAGAAAACGAGCGATTGAGTGAAGAAAGGCGCTGGAACCTGGAAGATGAGCAGAAAACACGAGCGAATCAGTGAACTGAGCAGAAAACACGAAGGATAAATTCAAGCGAATCAAAGGCACACCTGAACTGAGCTCTTTCGATGAGGAGAGAAGATGAGAGAATGAGCTAAGAGAGGCACTGGATCTTGGAACTGGAAGTAGGCAAGCGGCGGCCGGTGGCCTGGACTAGGGGCTAGGGCAAACATTGGACAAAGGGAGGGGGCAAGAGGCGCGGCGCTGTGTGCGCGCGCGGAATAACTGAGGTTAAGTGAGTGAAATGAAGCATGGTGCAGCGTGGTGAGGTTAAGTGACTAAGTGAGTGAAGCGTGCAGCATGGGTGAGTGAAGGACTGAAGGTGTAAAAAAAGATTCAGGCCGGCCTGTCATGCCTAACAGGCCAAATAATTGGCCTGGGCCTGGCCTGTTTTTACAAACAGGCCAGGCAGGCGGCCTGGGCCTGCGCCTGTAAAAGAATGGGCTGTTCAGGCCTTTTACAGGCCAGGGTGTAGGCCCCTGACAGGTCGTCTGGCCTTGTCCTACCCCTACTCTGGAACCAAGCACTCAAATGGTGCCAAGGTTCCATCTGAATTGGATCGAGTGATAGAAGCGAAGAAGAGGTCATGCTCGATGGATTGTCCTAACAAGAAGCCTATCGGCATAAGTCAAGAGAATAGGCTTCTTCTTCATGAAATTTCGTTTTGTGGAAGAAACCTGAATGTGTGAATAACGGACATGAGACATTCGATACCGTTCGCTTTTCCATGGTTGATCGGTAGGGAAGCTGTGAGTTGAGAGAAAGACATGAAGGGTTGGGCACTTGTGGATGAGATCTGGTATACCCAGTTGAACTGCGCACTTGAGGCACATAGAGTAGATGAAGTTGTTGTTGGTTTTAAGACAGAGTGCGCACTGTGCAGTAAAGGAAGTAAAGGAACAAAATAGAAGAAACACTATAGTGCAGAGGTAATGTTCTGCTATGTCTTTTTTACTGATATGATGCAATGTTACAATGTAAATAACCACTGAATATATAGACTTCTAAGGTTGTAACTGAATCAGAAATTATTGGAAATAAATGCCTCATTTATTTGCTAAAATCATGGAAATAACTGAGCAAACATAACATCTCCTAATTTTTTGCTAACCCATTTACTGGTTCCTGATTTTCAGCTGAAATCTGCTGGACCAGGTTTTGAATCAATCTTCCAACACCCCCTCTTGATTCAAAATCACACACTCCAAGTAAGGCTCTTAGGTACGCATGTCTTTTGCCTGATAGTGCTTTGGTGAAGATGTCTGAAACTTGACTTTCAGTGTTGCAAAACTTTAAGATGATTTCACCTTTAGCAACTAACTCTCGGATGAAATGATGCCTCAATTCTATATGCTTTGTTCTTCCATGTAGTACTGGGTTTTTTGTCATGAGTATGGTTGATTTATTGTCACAGTACAACTCAGTTCCTTGCTGTTGCATCTGCTGTGCTTCTTCTAACATTCTTCTAAGCCAAATACATTGACAAGCTGCTGCAATAGCTACAATATATTCAGCTTCTGCAGTTGACAAAGCTACAGTAGCTTGCTTCTTAGACATCCAAGTGATTGCTCCTTACCCTAGGCCAAAAACATTTCCAGAGGTACTTTTCCTATCATCCATTAAACTTGCCCAATCACTATCAGTGAATCCAATCAACTTGAAGTCAGTTGAAGGAGTGTACCAGATTCCATGACTTAGTGTTCCAGCAATGTACCTAAGAATTCTTTTAGTTGCACCAAAATGCTTTACTGAAGGATTGCTCATGTACCTTGACACAACACCTACTGAAAATGAAATATCCGGCCTTGTGTGTGTTAGGTAGATTAGTCTACCAACAAGACTTCTATACAGATTTGGTTTTATTCTTTGAGCTCCATCATCTTCCTGCAACTTTTGCTTAATATCTATTGGTGTAGCCTTCTTCTTGCAATCTAACATATTGAACTTCTTCAATAGATCAGCTGCATATTTCTTTTGACAAATAAAAATTCCAGCTTCATCTTGCACAATTTCTAGACCCAGATAATAATGCAACAAGCCTAAATCAGTCATTTCAAACTTGCTCATCATATTGGCCTTAAATTCATCTAGTAGTGACTGATTTGAGCCCATACAAATTATATCATCAACATACAAACAAACCATAATAAAGTCAGATGTACCTTGCTTTTTCACATACATAGTAGGCTCATTATCACTTCTGAAAAATTCATTCTGCCAGAAATAAGTATCAATCTTGATGTACCATGCCTGAGGAGCTTGTTTTAAGCCATAGAGTGCTTTTCTTATCTTGTAAACCTTCTCTTCTGCTTCTTTAAGCACAAATCCTTCTGGTTGCTCTACATAAACATCTTCTTCAAGCTCTCCATTGAGAAATGCTGACTTGACATCAAACTGGTACACTTTCCACTTGAGTTGAGCTGCCACTGCTAGCAATAATATCATTGGTTCAAATCGAGCTACTGGAGAGAATGTCTCTTCATAGTCTACTCCTTGCTGTTGAGAATATCCTTTTGCCACCAAACGCGCTTTATGCTTTTGAACACTACCATCTGTATGAAATTTTGTTTTGAAAATCCACTTCAAACCTATGACATTCTTTCCTTGTGGTAAATCTGTTAGCTCCCATGTTGCATTATTTTCTATGGTTGTGAGCTCTTCTTTCATTGCTTTCCTCCACATTTCTTTTTCTGTTGCCTCATCATAAGTTGTAGGATCTGGAGCTATTAAGGCGAATTCATCATTTTCATAGATCTCCCTCAATTATTTGAATTTCCTTGATGTCTCATCTGATGACTCATTTGTTGATCTTGAGCTACTTCTTGATGGAGCAGTTGCTGGACTATTTTGAGTTGAGTTTGATTCCTCCATTAATGGCACCAGAAGTGGGTTTTTGTTGTTGTCTATGTTGTTGTCACTCCAGTTCCAAGCTGCATCTTCATTAAAAATTACATTTCTGCTAACAATTATCTTTCCTTTGATAGGATCATGCATTTTATATGCCTTCGACTCAGTACAATAGCCAATAAAAATACGTTTGTTTGACTTCTCATCAAGCTTTTTACGATTTTGTGAATTTACTAAAACATAGGCAATACTACCAAACACTCTTAAATGGCTTACTGTAGGTTTCCTCCCTGTCCATGCTTCATGTGGAGTGCAATTCTGTACTGCTTTTGTTGGAGAGAGATTCAGCAGGTACACTGAAGTTGCTACAGCTTCTGCCCAATAGGAATTTGGTAGTCCTTTCCTTTTCAGCAAGCTTCTCGCTATTTCCACCACCATTCTGTTTTTACGTTCTGCTATGCCATTCTGTTCCGGAGTGTATGGTGCTGTCAACTCATGCTTTATTCCATTCTCTTGACAAAAATGGTTGAATTCAGATGAGGTAAATTCACCACCTCTGTCTGTGCGTAGTACTTTGATGTTGGCATCACTTTGCTTCTCCACCATGGCTTTAAATTTCCTAAAATTCTCAAATGCTTCTAATTTGGATTTTAGGAAATATACACAACTCACCCTGCTGAAATCATCAGTAAAGAGAAGAAAATAACAACTTTCACCTAATGATTCAGTACTCATAGGGCCACAAATCTGAATGAACAAGTTCTAGGTATTGTTTTGCTCTACATGCCTTTCCAACAGGAAATGACTTCCTAGTTTGCTTACCATAAATACAGCCTTCACATATATCAAGTGTAGACACTTTTGGTAAGCCAAAAACCATACCTTTTTTCTCCAATAGTTGCAGCCCATTAATGTTTAAATGACCATATCGTAAATGCCACACCTCAGCGATGTCCTTTTCACCAGCCACTAAAGCATATTCTTGCATAGCTTTAAGATCAAATGGGAACATTTTGTTTTTGGTCATAGGTATTCTCACAACCACTTGATTAGATGCCTTATTTTTTATGACACATTCTCTATTATCAAACAAAACAGAATATCCACTCTCCATTATTTGCCCTACACTCAACAAGTTATGTGCTAGACTGTTAACAAGCTGAACGTTTTCCAGATGTTTAGTTTTACCTGGAGCAATGTCAATTGATATTGTTCCTTTCCCTTCAACTCTCATCTCCTTGTCATCACCAAGTTTGACTGTCTTCTTTTGAGTTTCATCTAATTGCATGAAAAATGACCTCTTCCCTGTCATGTGATTTGAGCAGCCACTATCCACGAACCAAACTTCATTTTCTACAGTTGGTTGATCAGCATACGCCATGAACAACTTGCTTTCATCTTCAGCAGATTTTACAAAATTCACTTGCTTGTTTTTGAACCAGCAATTAGCTTTCATGTGCCCATATTTCTTGCAATGATGGCACTGAATATTGCTCTTATCTCTGTAACCAGATCTGCCTCCTCCTCTGCCACAGTTGGAGTTCTTTCCTCTGAATCCTCCTCTGCCTCTTCCTCTACCACCTTGTTGTTCAGTGTCCGCCTTTGCTTGGAACGCTTTCTCTTTTGTCTTCTACTCTTTTCTGTTAATTCTTGCTTCATGTGATTGTAAGGAGCCCATCAACTCATCAAAGGTATAAGTTGTTAGGTCCTTAGATTCTTCAATGGCAGCAACTACATGATCGAATTTAGAAGGAAGACTTCTTAATACATGTGTTACCACTGTCTTTTCTTCTATATCTTCTCCAAATGACCTCATTTGATTTACAATTGCTGCTACCTTTATCATAAATTCCTGCATAGCATCTTCATTCTTCATGCGTAGGTTCTGAAATTCTCGGTGGAGAGTTTGCAACTTAACTCTGACGACTGTTGATGAACCATGGAATGTTGTTCTTAGAATTGTCCAGGCTTCCTTTGCCGTTGAAGCACCCGCCACTTTGGAAAAGATTGAATCATCCACTGCTTGTTGGATGAAGAATAATGCCTTTGAGTCTCTCTTCTTGTTTTCTCTGAGTTTGGCCTCCTCATCATTCTTAGTGTACCCATTTTCCACCAAATCCCATAGCTCTCGAGACTTGAACATAGTTTTCATTTTAATGCTCCAAAACTCATAATTTTCGCCTTTGAAAATGGGTATGGAGGGTTGGGAGATGCTCACTGTGCTATTATTGTTGACTGCCATATTGCCCAGATTTGATCAACAAAGCTCTGATACCAAGTTGTTGGTTTTAAGACAGAGTGCGTACTGTGCAGCAGAGGAAGTAAAGGAACAAAATAGAAGAAACACTAGAGTGCAGAGGTAATGTTCTGCTATGTCTTTTTTACTGATATGGTGCAATGTTACAATGTAAATAACCACTGAATATATAGACTACTAAGGTTGTAACTGAATCAGAAATTATTGGAAATAAATGCCTCATTTATTTGCTAAAATCATGGAAATAACTGAGCAAACATAACATCTCCTAATTTTTTGCTAACCCATTTACTGGTTCCTGATTTTCAGCTGAAATTTGCTGGACCAGATTTTGAATCAATCTTCCAACAGTTGTAGGTTTGGTTCCATATGTGGGCATGGGCTTGAAACAACTTGTCGTTTACGACAAATCCATTTTGCAAATCCATATCTTTGTGAGCCTTAACGAAGAGCTTAACAGCACCACCACCTGTTTATATACTGTGAAAATGCTACCTGTTTGGACGGATGATGATGATCATCATCTTCAAATTTTATTATGCTGTGTCATTAATTGCATGGATTGAACCGTGATTTTAGATTAAGATGGGGATTTCCCGGATGGATTTGTGCCATTATATAGACTAATTTATGTGTAAATTAAATGTCAGGAAATGAACATGAGAGGATTAAATGAAGGAAATTTCTTTCTCAAGTTCATGACATGTAATAAGATGCAAATGAATTATTGATTTAAAGAACCTGAACTTGGACTCGGGTCTTATATTTTTGAATGGCTTCATGAATTATGTTATAAAGATATTACGGATCAAGGCAATCTTGGAAGACATACTTTTGGAGTCGTAAATTCCTTCAAAGGCAAAAGGTTTGATCAGGATAAGCAATCAGCAATGCTTGAGACGTACAATTATTTAATAAAATGGTTAAATGTGTAAATTTAATAATAAAGTTATTGATGTAAGATGTAAATTTAACAATAATCAATTAATTAAGGTACAAATGTAGCTATAATCAATTAATAAGAATGTATATTTAACAACACTGTTAACCAGTTGATATATTTTAGAATCTAATACTTTGTTTTGAGATCATTTACGTATTTAGAACTACTCATTTTTACTTAACTTTCTTTATAAAAGTTGATCTAAATAATTTTTCTTCCTAATGGTAATAAAAAAATACTCCTTTTTGTTTAAATTTGTTTAGAATAAAAGAAAGAAAGAAAAAGTTAAGCAAAAATGAGTAAGAAAGGAAGAGAAAAGTTGAGCAAAAAGGAATACTTTTTCATTACCATTAGAAATATAAAAATTATTTAGAACAACTTTTATTAAAGAAGTTAAAAAAAATAAATAGTTTTGATTACCTAAATAATCCAGAAACAAAATCCTAGATCCTAACAATAATAAAATATGTCAGCTAGTTGACGAAGTTAAGGAGAGTTAATGGTATTGCTAAATTCACACATTTGTTAATGTGTCCGTTTGTCAATGCGGCAGAGAAGTACTTTTACGCAAGTCGAGGCAAATATGTGAAGGAGATTATCTCGTTTTACGAAAAAAAACTATTGAACGTGCTTTTGGGTATAAGTTAAACATTATCAAACAAGCACATTGTTAAACTTGCATCCTTCAAAAATTAATTGTGCCGAATATTTCTAACCAATAACTTTATTGTTAAATTTAGAGGTTCAATAGATACAACGATTAGCCTTAAGATCTACTCTACCATGTGCCTGTTATGTGAGTAGCAAGCGCTGGTATTGAAGTGATTACCATGATAATATAATGTGAAGGCGATGCATAACACATTAATTATTTTAATTTGGTTATAATTGCAATTGAGGTGCATGAGGACCCCCATAAATAATTATTATTTTTTCCCTTGTTTAATGCAGGAATCTTGTGATGCCTTTGCGTAAAATTAATCAATATATAGTCGTAATATATTTTTGCACATGGTTCCTACTTTTTGAAAAAGAAAAATGCATTTATCTTTTTAAAAAAAACAAGAAGAGTATTATTTCCACTTGCTAGTTGCAAAGAATTATTCTCAGTGCTTCTTAAATAGAGAGATATCCACTCTCTGTCTCTCTCTCCTATATTCAAAAGCTAGCGAGGGCTGAATTTAATATAAAATATAAGAATCTATTCACTTTAGCTTTTTAATATAGTATTACACAAATGTTTTCGTATGTATTTACTATAATTAACTAATTTATTTTATTTTTTCCGTCTGTGCAGATTAAATAATTTTCTCTTTTATTTAAGGTTACAAGAGTGTATTAGAAGAAGTCTGTTTTGCTCTTTGTCAAAGATTAAGTATATGTTACAAGAAAAAAAAGAGATTAAGTTTAAGAAAAAAACCTTAAACGTGGAGGGGGAAATAATAAAGCACGATTAGAAGTTAATAGAAGTAGCTTTGACGCGGAGCGGCCTCCTTACTTTCATTTCGCGAGCGTTCTTGTCGCCACTGTGCTCATCGCGCAGTTCTTCCCAATTTCCCCATGATTTTGATGGGCCAAAACTACTGAGACATGGTGGTCCTGCCGGTAGTGAAGTTAGGAACTCTCGCTCTGAAAACATTGTGCAAACCTATAGCCATTAGGCTCAAGAAAGAGGCTAGCTATCACCCAAAGTTCCGTCAGTTCATCATCAGCATTGCGCAGGTGCCTTGGATTTGGTACCCCCTTTTTGGTTTCTTAAGATTCGTTTCATCTTTCTGTGTTATGGGCATCTTTTTATTTTTGCTATCAACATTGTCGAATTCTTGGGAGATCACTTTTCATGTAGACTGAATATTGAATTCGTGGATTTGGTGTTCTTGTTATGTTTGTTGAAGAAAAAGGATGCCGGTGATATGGACTGATTTGTGTTTTCCCTTCTCTGATCAGTATTTGATCTGATGCTTAGATGCTCACACAGTAACACTTGTACGTGGTTCTATGTTAGGCGAATCATAGATTCACAACAACATTGCAGAGACGCATATACGGTCATGCGACTGATGTTGCCATACGCCCACTGAATGAGGAAAAAGCTGTCCAAGCCGCTGCAGACCTTCTTGGGGAGCTCTTCGTGTTCACGGTAGTCATAAGGATAGAATCAACAATATTCTGCATATTTTACTGTTCATATGATGCTTTCTAGCATTTTTCTGGGTTTTATTGTGTCTATGGTCTTCAAGAGCAAGTTATACTTCTATTTTAGAAACTTAGAGACTCTTTACAATACTATTAATGCATTTGGCATATCCCGATAGAATCACAAAAGGAAAAGGGCATATCTTACATTTAGCAGGGTTGATCACCCTTTTGAAACTTTGTAGTTTGTATAGCATACACACAATTCCTAGACATTTATGGTAACACAATGATGAGCATTTTCTGTTCAGTTTTCTCCTTTTATGCTTGTTTTTGTATTGAGAGAAGAAGATTCAGTTTAGTTAAATTGGCTATGGACTTGCTAGAATGCTGATATTAATATAGTGAGATGTATTCTTACTCAAATCTCTATGCATATGGCTCTGGGGACTAGATTATTTTTCTAGATACTGCCCCTACTAAGACCCCTCGTAGGAGTGGCTTGTTCGATTTGGTACTCAACCAAATATATTTGTAGTGCCAGTTTGAACCTCATAGAAATGGTGGTTGGCCATATAATTCTTAAGCCATGGGCTAACTTCATAGCTACTGCTGCTGGAGTGAAACTCTGGACAGGGATTAATTGGTATATTGCTGACTATAAACATTAAAGTTGGTTCCCTCAAGAAAAGGCCAAGAGCTCGTTTATGCTTTTGCACATACGCTTGCAGATTGTAGATTTTAGTTATCTTGCAATCACTGTTTGATTTGCCTAAATTTCTTCCTTACAAGAATAGTAATATATGCCTAGTTTATCAAGGTCTTCCAAAAAGGAGTTGCTACGTATAAAAAATTCAATTTCCTTTTATTTAGGTTGCAGGAGCCGCTGTCATCTTTGAGGTGCAAAGAAGTTCTAGATCAGAAGCAAGGAAGGAGGAAATACGTAGACAGGAAATACAGGTTGTCTTTGAGGCTTCCTCCAACTTCTGTATATTATTAAATATGAGGGTAGATCATAGAGGGACTTCACTGAAGCAGAATTGGTCTTCTTGTAGTCCTTACACATGGTATCATTTGCATCTGATTTCACCAGCTTTCAAACTTGTGGAGGTTTTCAACTGAATTGGGGGGTGGGGGGGAGCAGATGTTGGGGGCCTCAATATTTTAATCTAAAATATGTTTTTTTCCTTCTTTGTTACCTTATAGGCTATAAAGGATGGAAATGAAAACTTGGCCAGACAAGTTGAACTTCTTAAACGAAAGCTTGAAGAGATGGAAGAGCTTGCTAGAGGACGAGGACTAACCGGCATCCTTAACTTCAGGCACACTCATGCAAGTGAAGACAGAAAAACAAGACCCAGCTAATTGTCGCAATTAGCTTTGTGCATTACTATATGGATGGAGCACCCTATTTTACTGTTTTTGCCTGAAATGATCATGTGGAAGGCCAAAAGTCTCTTAATGGGCGCGCTGTTCTTAGCTCCTTCCTAGTTCCTACCATGTTTTTGCAGGCAATCAACGACCTCCCCAAGATTGCATTCTCTTATGAAGGATACTTATGTGGGAATTCATAATGCTTGCAATATTTTAAGTTTGATTGTCTCCTCCACAAATGCAAAATTTATCATGAAACTTACCTTGTGTTTTTCTCAAGGGCAATGAACCTTTGAACTGGATTTGTTCTTAACCAAGTCCATTACTTGACTTCCTATGTAATCCTTCTTTCCCTGACCCTGTTTTTTTTTTTTTTTTTTTGCAATGGTTATCTCTGCTGATTATTTGAAAAGCTCACAGTTATTACAAGCCGTATGGTCATTGCGTGTTCATTGAGTGGTAAAATTGTTGACAAAAGAGATTATCATCGGATAACGCCGGAAAAGATGTTAATGTGCCCATTTGGGAATGAGGTAGAGAAGTACTTTTACGTAAGTTGAGGTAAATATGTGGAGGATATTATCTCGTTTTGCGAAAAAAACTGTTGAACTTGCGTTTGATTTTTGGAAATGTTGTTCTAAACAAACCCAATATATATTCTTGACAAGTGGTAAGGAAGTTGAAACTTCGGTAGAAAGCACATATCAATGGAGAGAGAGAGATGAAACATTCATAAATTTGTGATTTTAAATAAATTAATTGAAAATTGAATTAGTGGCCTCTTCAACCTTAAGAAATTAATCCATTTTTGGCATTTCTTTTCCGTGGAATATAATTGTTATTAAATCAAACTTTTGGCACATGACCACCATTCTCCCAACATTTTCATTGATCATCCTAGTTAAATACTACTTGATTTTTGAGATAAGAGTGAATTTGTTTTTTTAAAGACATTAAAAAATGAAATAAATTATAACATATATTTTGAAATGTTTATGTATATCATTAAATTATATATCAATTTATAAGTTAGGTAAATTAATTTAAAGAAAAGATAAATATATCATTTAATTAAATTTCTTAATTTCTCTAAAAAAGTTAAATAACTCTAATATTAAAAAACAAATGCTAATACTAATTAACCATCCTTATCAATTTAGCCAATAACAGCTCCTTTTTGGGGGCAGGGGAGCGTGGGGAGGGATATGATCTTACAAGTGATATATAGACTTTATATGGAATTTAAAGTAAAGAAAATTCAAATTCATGAGTAATATAATTCATCATAAATTTGTTGATTTATTGATTTTTAATATTTTTATCAAAAACCTGGGAATTTAAAATCTCACGAGACTATCGTACCAAACGGCGGGTAATGCTTACGTGCCCGTTTGGGAAGCCATTTTCCCAAACGGTGCACGTAAGTCTAGATAAAATTATCTTAAAATCTGTAAAAACCATCTTAAAATCCATAAAAACCATTTTGAAATCCGTAAAACCATCTCAAAATTCCCAAAATGCCTCAAAATCTATAAAATCCATTTTCTCAACGGAGTTCCCAAATAAACGAAGTCCACGCTCTAACGACCGAAGTTGGGACACATGGGGAATTTTCAAATTCACCTGGGCGTCAGGAGTACGCAGACCTTTGCTTTTATCCCCCACTATCCTGTTCCAATTCCCAGTTTTGACTATGCTTAACCAAATTCGTCAAGGTGATTCTCGAATATCCTGTACGTGTTTTGCTTTAATCTGTCTGATTCAAGTTTCGAACTTGGTGACAATAACGTATGATGACTTATAACTGTATTTTTAATTCAGGGATAAAAAATTGAGGGGTTCGAGTTCTCATGAGTCTCGCTGCTTTTTGAAAGCAATTCAGTGGAGACATAGGTAGCAATGGACGATAGCTCGAAGGACAAATATGGATCTTCCCCTGACCCATCCATGAAAAATAAGGCGAAACAGTTGGTTGATGATCTTCAAGGAATCTTTACCAAGCTTCGATCTGCAAGAGAAGATAATAGGTCTAATGATATAGTTATCTTAGAGGAGCAGGTGCATCAGACGTTGCAAGAATGGAAAACAGAATTGAACGAGCCAACTCCCACTTCCTCCTTAGCTGTATGTATCTAAATTAGGTAAAATTTAATAACTGTTTGTTCTGAGGTTCCCCAATCAGAATTAACATGTTGAAAAACTTCTTATGAAAGAAACAATAATGTAGTGTTGAAGTGTGAAAAATTATACTCGCGTCATGTATTTGGGGGAGAACATATTTTGAAAACAGCATCTAGGTTGTGTTTGTCCATTGACTCTTAAATGATTTGTGAGTCATCCAAATATGTGTTGGTATTGTCTAGGATGGAAATCTTGGATTATTTCCAGAGGAATTAGCCCAACTTTTGCAAGATCTTGAGGAGGAAGACAATGGCACTAGTGAACTGGCAAAGATTGCACCATTGAAGACTGAGCCAGATCTGCATAATACAAATGAAACCGACCATTCATCATTTCAGGAAGTGAGTTATTTTCAATAGTTCTAGAGAGCTTTTTATGGTTTATAGTGACTGCTTGGCTGATTATTGATTTGAAAACATGACTTTGGATTTATTGTTATAATCTTTTATGCTTCCTGCATAGTTTTCTCTCTCTTTAAGTTAAAGAATATCATATAGAATATTGATTTGGTGTATATTTTGATTGTCTACCTTTATCAAAGGCATTGTCTTCTCTATAGTGTGGATTTTTTTGTTTCTTACATTTGAGGCATAATCAAACAAGTGGACCTTCTAACAGTTGCTATCTTTACACCCCAACTTGTGTCGTGTGTGTATAAGCAACATGTCCATGTTTAATCCAAATGATTTGGCTTGAGTTATAGAAGAGCACAGCACACTGTTCTCTTGACTTTAGAGTAGAGCATAATAGATGAGGCGGCCTTACTCATGCATACCCATTGACTAAGATATCAGGTTTCTTGATTTGAGTTGTTGACATAAATTTGTGAAGATATTTATTGATTGAGGTTTAAGGACAATATTAGCAAAATTATGATAAAGGAAAAGGAAATATGAGAAGGATATATATATATATATTCTACTTCATCTTTTTGTCCTTTCAAAGATTTAACTGGTTCATCTTTCGTTTCTCTGCTGTTCTTCATAGATTTTGTCTTATTAATAGATACTATGTACGTTGCAGAATTGTTCTGATGAGAAGCAACAAGGACATGCTCTGGAAGACTTTTACCAATATGAAGGCTCTACTTCAACTCCAAACAGCCAAAATGCTGTTAATAGCTTAGATATGATTACTCA
>JANTPZ010139791.1:0-13741 GCA_025593235.1 Vachellia pachyceras | reverse complement strand
CAAGAAATAGAGCAAAACTCACTGACTACCAGAAATTCAACCGATTGTTGAAATTCGGTATGGATAAGGAATTATGAAATTTTAAAGATTTAAGGTTGCAAATATTTATTTAAGGTATCAGGAGTTCCCTAAGACCATAAAGAAGAGTTTATAGAAATTCAGTGGAATTTATAGTATTTTACAAAATTATTGCCTAAAATACGATTAAGGCGATTTTCCTGAAAATGAGGAAAAATGCCCGAAAATCCCCAAAAATATAATTTATTACAAAAATTAATTTGGAACAATTTAGAAGGTATTTTGGAGAAATATGAAGGGCTAGAATATCAATGAAAAATGTAGAAAATTATAAGGCTCTAAAAATGATTTATTCTAAAATTGCTAGTTTTCAGGAGTTTTCGGCAAGATAAAATAATCCTGTAAATTTTGGATGGATCAAGGGACAATTTGAGGATGATGGTTTCAATATATTTAAGAAGCAATTATGGAGATTAAATGAGGAAGAAAATATTTTCAGAAAAGCAGAAAAAGATTTACCGGAATAGAGTTATGCTTACCAGCGAAAAGTGCAATCGGTAGAAGTAACTGAAGGGGAACTGGTTTGGTTACTGAAACCATATTTCTAACCCCCCTTGTTACAGCAATTATGGCGCCATTTTAGTGTCCAATGAGAGGAGGGAAAGTGGCACACATGTGGGAGCAATCTTCACTCTTGATTTTCAAGATTCCATCTCATCCTTCCATTCCATTTAATGGGTTTAATAAATCAAGTTTTCCCTCCATTTCTCCACCATTCCAATGACCTAAGTGAGCAGAAAAAGAGTTAGGGAGGACGCCATTTTTGGAAGCTAAAGGAGGAAGAAGAGATTGGGAAATCCAAGGTAAGGAAGAGTTACACCTTATGCTATATATCAAAATCTTCCTCTCAACTTCTTCTACAACTTCCATGGATTGGAATTTTGATTTGAGCTCTCTTTCTCAAGTTTGTATGCTTAGGGTTCTTGAGAACGAAGTGAGAAAGAGAGGGATTTAGAGCTATTCATTGATGATAAAAGTCTCCTTGTGTTGTAAGGAGTGTTTTGATATATATATATTGTGGTTGTTTTGGTGATTTAGTAATCTTGGGAAATCTTGATGTTTTAGGGGAGATGCTGCCCAATTTTCCATTTGATATAGAAGAGCTAAAATCAAGTTATATCATGCTTGAATATGAATTTGGAAGCAAGAAACAAGTGTTATAAGTGATGAAAGTTGAAAAATTCATGTTAAGGAATTTTGGGGAATTGTCTCGGCCTGACCTGGTTCAGGGGAAGGGAAGTTTATTTTGATGATTTTGATGCTTCCAATGAGTCCAAAATGAGTTTTTGTGTAGGGTAAAAGTGGTCACAAGTTTGTGGAACCCTTAGAAGACATTAGTGACAAGTTAGGGTTTCTAAGGCTCTTAAAGTTCAAGAGTTGATTCAAGGGAGTTTTGCTTTGGAAATGGCTTGAAATTAATGGCCATGATGTTGTTGATTATGTAGGCAAGTGTTTGGTGCAAGAGGATAAATTTCTAAGTGGTCAAGAAAGCTTGCAAATTAAAGGAAAGTTAAAGTGTAAAGGTAGCAAGACCTTCTAACTAAACTTTATGTTGTGAAATTGTATTGAAACTTTGCATGATTTATTTTATGAGAATGAAAGTGTGAAATTGTGCTTGATGTGCTACGGCCATATGCATATCCATGTCTCATGTGCACATTCATTCCATTTATGCATTCACACTTTTTATGAAACATGCATTTTATGAAATGTTGTTAGAAAGTTTTGCTATTGGGATTTCTTTGAAATCTCACTCTCCCCCACTAACCATTTCTAGGTAGAGGCACTCTCAAGGGTAAGGAGAAAGTGGTTGATGCATGAGACAAATGTTGTTGTATAATGTTGTGAACTTTATTAAGAGTTTTATGTATTTTGTTCAAATGTTGTAATGTATTATGTAATGAAACTTATGGATGTATCATGGACTCATGATAACTAGTTTATGCTTTGAGAATACCTAATTACATAGGTCAATATGGTTAAGTAAAGTTTAGAAACCAAAATGACAAGTTATGAAGTTGAGTAGAAAATTGGCCAAGTGTTGCAAGTAAAGTTGGTCATTTACTCTACTTTACCCTGACGAGAAACATAGCAAATGAACTTCAAATGAGTTGATATTTGGTGGAAAAATAGTTCATATTGTAAGCTTTAAAACAAGCTAAAGATCACTAGAATTGGAGTTTTGTACAGAAAAGTATGACTGTCCAAGTTTGGCGAAAAATCAACGAAAAACCTGGGAAAAAGAAAAATTACCATATGAACAGTGATTTTTCACGAATTAATATGTACCAATTAGACAAGTTACTGTTCAAATGAGTATTTTTCCCTCATAAAGGAATTTATAAGCTTCAAATAGAAGTTGGAACCACCCAATTTCGATTTTTCTAGAATTAGTTATGAATTTTTAAAGTTGCCTCTAAAAACTGTGAATAGTAACTTTTATTAAAAATGAAGTTTTTAATTTAGTCCATTTTTGCAATTTAAGTTACTTGAGGCCATGATTTGGTTCCAAAGCATTATAATAGAAGCTATGAGGGATAAGTAAGAGGTGTCGCACCCAGTATTATCTCTCGACTAATGTGAGGGATAAATCCCATCTTGATCCCTCATATTCCTCCACATGAAAACCCTTAAGCCCAATTATAGCCTTTATCATCACCCGGTCAAAGGTGACTTTTGACTAGGTCAAAGCTTAGTGACTTTCATGCTGGAATCCATGATGATCTCAGGTCAAAGGGCATTATGACGTGATCACATATGAGATAAGCTAATGACTTAATCCATGCAGCTTTCTCAAAGCGGGTCGGTCCAGCACCTTGTACTATTACAAGTGCCTATGACTTTGACTCGTATCTCCATACCTTATCAAAGTCATACTGGTCTTACCTTATCTACGCTCCCTCATAGACAACCAACCAGGGACATTTAAGACAATATTCATAATTCGTCTATGGATGTAATTATTACAATAAACATGCAAAATATATGATAATTAAATGGAGAAAATATATTAAAAGAAATAATGTGTGAAGTACAATGATTGGCCCTTGGGTACAATTTCCAATACCAACACCCCAGGCACCAGACATTCATCCAGCATCTCTAGCCCCCGTTACACATGAGAGTCTGGCTGCTGACTTTCAGCAGTTCAGAGTCTCGGTGGTTCATACGTTCAAGAGGGAACGGAGGTATCGCATGAGGATGGACGCCTTGCTTGCATTGAGCTTGCACTTTCAGTTGCCTCCGGAGGAAGATGATATTAGTGGTACAGGACCTTTAGGAGCCGGACCATCTGGAGAGGGCGGAGCAGCGAAGGGGACTGAGGAGGAGGAGGCTTCTACGGAGTGGATTCCGAGGGTGACTCGGCCATGGATGGATAGGATTATTTTTCTTTTCTATTGAACTTTGATCAGTTGTATTGGATTTGTTGTGGATTATGTTTTGCAGCTGTATATGTATAGATATTTTCCTTTGCTGTTTTATCCAAATTCCGTTGCATCCCTTGGATGGATAGGATTTATTGTAGATTATGTTCTGCAGCCATATATGTATATGCCATGGATGGATAGGATTAGTTTTTGGTATTGGTTGCGAGTTCCGCGCTTTATCTGGTTGTTAATTTTTCCCTTTAATCATTGAGGACAATGTTTGATTTAAGTGTGGGGTGAGAATTACGATTTAAATTTTCCAAGCATTACCTTGATTTTAAAATGCAACCGGAATTTGTGGAAGGTTAAATGTTGGGCCACTTTGCTTAAAACTTTGGAAATTTTCAAGTTTCTTTAAAAAAAATCGGTAATTTTTGAAAATTTTTTAGTTTCCAAAGGTTTTGAACTGCAAAATTTTGCTCTCTGACCATTCACGCCACGACCAACTTTGTTGTTAGCCGCGGCGAAAGTAGTCAAAATAAAGCAATTCACCTCTCAGGTGAGTTTCACCGCGACCAACTTATGGTTGAGCCGCGGTGAAACTTCAGTGCAAATAAAAAAAAAGGTTTTAAGTTTTGAATTTTAAAATAAAAGGTTCATCTCACTTTTATGCTTTTAACACTCCTGAGCAAACATATGGACCATGATTTTCATAGACAATGCATTGGGAGGTTTATGCATGATTTTAAAGGATAAAAGTTTTTGGTTAATTACATTCTTCGAGCTATTAGCAAATGATAAGCATAGATGCAATTCTAAGTTGACTCTTTGTGTTTTCAGTTCTTGAGACTGGTTAATTGAGACATTAGCCTTATTGTGAGGATAATTGAGCCTAATTTCATTTGATTAGTGATGGTCTGTCTTAATTTGTAATCTTTCTAGAACTTGTCTTGATTCTTAATTAAAGCGTTATGATCCAATATTTTGTGAAAGTGATAGGGGTATTCATTTCAAAACCATATATTTTGCCCAAACACAAACCCTTTTAAACTTAACCATTGTCACCCTTTTGAGCCATTCACTCTTGAAAACCAGCATTTGGGGACTACATTCTTTTTATATATGTAAGCATATTCTGATCAAATTGTGGTTCTTAACTTGTTCTATTTAAAATAAAAAAAGAAAAGAGAAAAAATATATATATATAAAAAGAGTAGGGAAGAAGAAGAGAAAAATAAAGAGAAAGGTAGTATATTTTCTAAACATGAATTTCTCAGAAGTCTTGCAAGTGCACTAATATGATTAGATTCCTGTAGTGCTGTGTATTCAAGGATTTCTTTTCATCATTCCACTTCATTATTCGCAACCCCCATCATCCATCATAAACCCTAAAGTCCTCTTGATTTACATTATATTGATTTTGTGGTGGAGAGGTAGAAGAATTACAAGCATATGGTAGAGATTTGAATAAGCAGACCATGAGTAAAATTGTCCTTACATAGTGAGCTAAGAGAGAAACACTTCTACCTTTGAGAGGAAGTCTCCTTTATTCAGTCTCTTGAATTGAACTCTCTCAGGGATCATTTATTATTGTCTCTTCCATTATCCTTGTTAATACCTTGACGAACGTTTTTGCTAAATTCTGTAATCCTGGATTCATGAGGATACATTCTTAGTGCATTGATCATTTTAGAGTTTTTGAAGGCTTTGTCCAGGAGTACAAATGTAATATCCATGATTTTATTGCTAACTGAAATAAATGCTAATCCGGTAATTATGAAATGAATTAGAACTTATAGATAGATAGTACTTAAAGAGAAAACGGTCATGGGATGGAAGTCGTAAAGTCAGATCTGGCCTAATGGATGGAATTCCGTAAGAACTCCAAATTTAAGCGTGCTCCTCCTGGAGTAATGTGAGGATGGGTGACCTTATGGGAAGGACCCATATGTCATTTAACAAAAAGACCTAGGACATAAAGGTCTTTAAGTGTTAAAAGTAAGGGTAAAATGGGAATCATGAGAGATTTGAGAAAGTAAGGGCAAAATGGTAAATACGAGCTTGACTGTTGACAAAATCAACAACTGTGATTCACAGATTTTCCAGATTCCGACTAGATTTCTGTCTATATAATTTCGAAGGTCAGAAAAGAGAAAAATAATTATTTAAGGTACCAGGAGTTCTCAAAGATCATAGACCAGAGTATGGAAAAATTCAGTGAATTTTATAGTATTTAATAAAATTATTACCCAGTATACGATTAAGGCAATTTTCCTGAATAAGAGGAAAAATACCCGAAAATCCCCGAAATATAATTTATTTCAAAAATTAATTTTGGACAATCTAGAGGGCATTTTGGGAAAATAAAAAGGGCTAGAGTATCAGTAGAAAATGTAGTAATTTTTAAGGCCCTAAAAGTATTTTGCCCTCCGATTGCATGTTTTTAGGGGTTTTAGACAGGATAAAATAACCCTGTTAATTTTGATGAGATCAAGGGGTATTTTGTGGATAATAATTTTGCCATAATCAAGAGGAAAATATGCAGATTAAACAAGGAAGAAAACATCTCCAGATAAGTAGAAAAAGATTTACCGGAATAAAGTTATGTTTACCGATAAAAAAATGTAATCGGTAAAAGTAACTGAATGGGATTCAATTTGATTAGCCTAACCAGATTTTTACCCCTTAGTTACAGCCATTATTAGCCACTTTTAATGAACCAATGAGAAGCAAACAAATGTTGGAGTGGTGGCTAAATCTAAGCCCTTAGATTAAATTCAAAATTCAAGAGAAGATCTTAGCCCTTCATCTTTTTATGAGAGATCTTTAAAAACTTATTTCTTCTCCATTTCCCTCCCACTTTGGCTGAATTTCATGGCTGCCATTAGAGAGAAAGAAGACGCCATTCCAACCAAGAAGAAGAGGAGAAAAGCTTGAGAAAATCCAAGGTAGGAGATGAAAGCACTTGAAACCATACATATTCTAGCTTCTTATGATCCTCTCTACACTTTCCAAGGATTGGAATTTTGATTAGATCTCTCTTTTTCAAGTTTGATGGTTAGGGTTCATGAGAGAAAAATTTAGAAAGAGAGGGATTTAGAACTCTTGGTTGGTTGCAAAAGTCTCCTTGTGATGTAAGGAGCATTTTGATGTATATCTTGTTGTTGTTTAGATCTTGTTTTTGAATTTTGAAAATTTGGGATGATGAACTTCAAGGGGAGATTCTGCCCAAATTTTTACTTGATATAGGAGAGTTAAATTCAAGCTATACCATCCATGAAAATGAGTTTGAGATCAAGAATATGTTGGTATAAGTGTTAGAAGTTGGAAAAATCATGTTGATGGTATTTGTGTGTATGTCTCAGCCAGGTCTGGAATTTGGGGAAGGAGTGTTCTTTTGATGATTTTGATGCTTCCAATGGGTTTAAAATGAGTTTTTGTGTAGGGTAAAAATGACCACAAGTTTAGGGAAGCATTAGAAAACATTAAAGACAAGTTTAAAATCTTAAGGCTTATAAAGTTCAAGGGGATGATTAAGGGAGATTTACATTGATTTTTGCCTTGGGAAGGCTTGTGTTTGATGGCCATAATGTTGTCAATTGTGTAGGTAAAATTTTGGTGAAAGGAATTAGTTCCTCAAGTGGTCAAGAGAGCATTCAAGCAAAAGGAAAATTAAGAGCTAAAGGTAGCAAGATCATCTAACTCTAATCTAAATTATTATGAAAATTCTTTTGAATGATGCATGAATTGATTTGAAATTTATGATGAAGAAAGTGTGGATGTGTGCATATTTATGCTATGGCCATATGCATTTATGTGTTTCATGTTGCACTTTTATTAATCCATATTTATATAGAAAGTTGTCATGCATTTTATGAAGCATGTTAGATAGTTTTGCTACTGGGATTTCCAAAAATCTCATTCTCCTCCACTAACCATTTTTAGGTGGAATCTCATCAAAGGGTAAGGAGAAAGTAAATGATGCTTGAAGCAATATTTGTATATGTTTATGATTATGGTTTGATGTTATAAACCTAATGTTATTTTGATTAAGGATTATTATGTAATATGTAACCTAAACTCATGCATATTTGGTTGCTATGAAGTAGCTAATGTATGCTTTAAGAATACTCAATTGCATGGTTGATCATGAACAAAAGAGGCTTAGAAGTTAGTATGTCAAATTATGAAGTTAGAAAGTAACAAGTTTGACTAATTGTTAAATGCGAAGTTGGTCAAACCCCATACTTTGACCTATCGTGAAATAGAGCAAATAGACTCCAAATGAGTTGAAATTTTCCAGAACAATATTTCATATTACAATGTTTTAAACAAGCCAAATAACACTGGATTTTGAGTTATGTACAAAAAGTTATGGCATTCCAAAAGTTGAAGATAATCAAGAAAAACCTGGAAAAATTGAAAAATTACCAATTGAACAGTACATCTTTGCGCAATAAACTGTATCAATTGGGAAAATATAATGACCTAATGAGTATTTTTACCTTATAGAGGAACTTATAAGCTTCAAATAGAAATTGGAACCACTCAATTTCAATTTTTCTAGAATTAGTTATGAATTTTCAAAGTTGGTCCAAAAAGCTATGAATAGTAACTTTGAAACTTGAAAGTTTCCACTTTGATTCCTTTGGACTTTTTAAGCTATTTGAAGCTTCAAACTGGTTCCAAATCAATATAAATGAAAGTTAAGAAGGTTAATAAGGTGTGTTACAACAAAGGTTTAAGTGTGGGGGAATTTGATTGAGCTTTATTTATACCACATTCATACTTGAATTTCCAAAGTTTTTAATTCAATTTTAGCCCTCCATTACCCTTCTTATGCTTAATTTGAGAATTAGAGTTGTTGATTTGGATTAGTGTAATTTTGGGTGCATCTGCCATGAATAATGATATAATAGTGCTTAAATTCCATCATGAGCAATTGGTACTTCAAATATTTGCTATTCAATTTCAGGAACTCTGAAAAGATCATAGGAAAGCAGCTCTGGAAAGTTCATCGCAGCGCAATCCAAAGTTCGCCACGGTGAATATCACACGTCAACACCAGAATTTGCTCCAGATAGAAATAAACCCGACCCGCCTCCTTGGATCCTACCCGGGACGGTTAGAATAGCCTCATTAGGATAATTTCAAAGGAGGTGTAAAGGAGGGGAGGCAGAACACACTCTCACTCATCTTTCTCTCATCCTCTCTACTCTCAAATCCCTAACTTCACCTTCATCTCACCATTAATCCATCATGTACCTTCAATCATCAATTCGGAGCCCGATTCCGCATCACATGAGTAGCTGAGCATCTCCTTTCCTATTGAGGATGAAGACGGTCTGAGTTCGAAGATCCAAAAGGGGAGTATTTTTTTAATCTGTATTTATGTTATAGATTACTTGGATTCTGAGTTAGAACTTGTAATTTGTATGTAGATACTTGGTCTCGATCGAGCCAAACTTGGATTATTTGTGTATTGAGTTTGTTTTGTGAGTGACATGGTAGAATGAAGTCTCATTTATACTTATTTAATGAAATCTTCGTTGTTCTCTTTAATCTTCCTAGTTGTGCTTGATTTTAAAGGCCATGATGTGTTGAGTTAAATTTTTCACATTGCGACTTCCGTACACACACTATGTTTTTAAAGGATTTCATGGAATGGAGTTCATTACATGGGATCCCTGATCTAGTGAGTTGTTAGGGTTTTGATTACGAAACTTAGTGTGAAAATGAATACTTTCCCTAATCTTTTGTGAACTACGATGGCTTAATTCATTTTCAAGAGAAAATCCACCATCAAACACTTTTTCACTCCAATCCTGTTATGCTGCTTCCGCATAATTCAAAAATACCAAAAACAAGTTTTATTTTATATTTAGGCTTTTGGTACATAGCAATTTTGAACCGAAAACTGTTTTATTTGCATCATGAACTTAAATACAAGCTAGAATCTATTGGTACGCAATAGCTCCAGAGAGAACGACCCTAGGGTTGCACCCTATGCAATTCTTGGAAATCACAAATATTTTTTGATCCATTCCCAAGGGGTAGACAACGACAAAATTTTATAATATATGGCTTAGTTGGATCACTAAGATTGCACCTTAGTTTTATCCAATTAACATATCTAGCGGAAACATTTGTAATCACTTTAGTTTGCCATAACTTCCGAAAAATGAAGTTTGAAAATTTTTACTTTCGTATTACTATTCATAACTCTATAAAAATGGCCTCTATTTTGAAAAATCATAATTAATTATAGCAAAATTGAAATTCAGTAATTCCAAATTCTATGGAAAGATAATTGGACAAACTTGGGAGGAAAATAAGTTCTGGATAGTTTCAATTCAAATTCATGCCTAGTTTTAATTTCAAAAATTACTATTCATTTGGTCATTTTCTATTTTTCCAGTATTTTTGTCCAACTTTAGAAGTTCATTTCTCTTAGACCAGTTATTGGATTTAGGTGAATTATCACTTATTTTAAAGATAAAGATAAGATCTATTTTGTGGAAAATCTCATATCCTAAGTCACTCGCCTTCATCAAAACGATAAGTCAACTTTAAGTCCAATTTGGTTGGTTTTTTATCCCCCATTTGTTTAAACTTGATCCAATTTGAGGTATGGGTTCTTTAACTTGCAATATTAATGCCTGATCCGACCACAATTGAGCGTATAAATTTATCGTTGTTAAATCTTTGGAAATGGATCAAAACACTTGTGATTTCCAAGGATTGCAATATAGGGTATAACCCCATGGTCGTTCTCCTAGGAGTCTCAGGAGAAAATGGTTTGATTAGCTTGTGATTGCGTTCACTTTGAAGATTGGAAAACCGTTTTTTGATTGTAAGACTTTTATTGAAACTGAAATGTAAAACAAACTTTCTTTTTGGGTTTTTGGATTATGGGAATGCAACAAAGCAAAATAGTGAAACACAAAAACTATGTGATGATGGATTCTTCTTGAAAATGGTTTAGGCTATCATAGTTCATACAAGATAAGGTAGGGCAGTAGTTTCGCACTAAGTTTCATTAGGAAAAACCCCAACAACTCGCTGGGTCAGAAATTCCATGTAATGAACTCCATTCCATGAAACCCTTTAAAAACACTTGGTGTGTGCAGAGAAATCACTAAGTGAAAAATCCAATTCAAAACATTATCACCCCAATATCTATCACAACTAGGAAGATAAGAGAGAGCAACAAAGATTTCATTGAATAGGTAAAAATGAGACTTCACACTACCAAGTCAAACACTAAGCAAATCAGTACACAAATTAATCCAAGTTTGGTATGACCATAACCAAGTATTTGAGTACAAATTACTAGTCCTAACTCAGCAACTAAGTAATCTATAACAAAAATACAGATTAAAATTACCACTCCCCTTTTGAAGCTCTTGAACTCAGGCCTTCTCCATCTTTAAGAGGCAGGGAGAAGTTTAGCTGCTAATGTTGGTCAGCTCAGTGCTCTTGGTGGAAGAATAAGGATGCATGATGGTCTGGAAGTGAAGAATGTGGTGGTAGCTAGGGTTGTGGATGAGAGAGTATGAGAGAAGAGATGGAAAATATGATTCGAAGTGTAGCTGCTGCATCCCCATTGGTCTCTCCTCGAAAATTACCCTAAATAGGGTTTCTCAACCGCTCTGGGTCGGATCCATGATGTGGGTCGGTTATTCTTTCCATTTGATGCATGCTTGAGATTTGGCTGCGGCGAAGGATGATATGCGTCGCTGTAAAATGTTCCAGAGCTGCTTCTTACATCCTTTGCTAGAGTTCCTGAAATGAAGTAGCAATAATTTGAAGTATCACTTGCTCATGATTAGAATTAAGTACACATAAGTAATGTTGCACCCTAAATTCAAGCTACTAAAAACCAACAACTCTTATTTCCAAACTAAGTTCAAGCAAGGTCATAATGGGCCAAAATTGTATTAAACACTTTAGAAATTTGGGCAAAAGTAGTAAAGAAATATAGCTCAATCAAATTCCCCCACACTTTAGCCTTTGTACTCATAGACAAAGCTTTTCAAAATAAAACTTTTGATGATTAATGCATTCAGAATCTTTCAACATGAATAAAGGATATCAGAATTCAGTTAAAGCATTTGCCAAGGAATCAACTAGGATCAAGGAAGAGGCACTAGTAAGATGATCTCTGTGAGAGTTGAATTTAGGAGATTGAATAAAAGAGACCTCTCTCGAAAGGGAAATGTGTTTATCACTCTGCTCACTTAGCTAGGATAATTTTCACTCATGGTCTGCTTAATTCAATCTCTACCATAAGCTTGTAATTATTCTACCTCTCCACTATAAGATCAATACAATGTAAATCAAGAGGACTTTGGGGTTAGAATGGATAATGGGGAGCTAAAGACAATGAAATGGAGTGATGAATGGAATTCTTGAATAAATAACACTATAGAAAGCTTCAAACGTAATACATCTGTAATGCAAGAGTTTGAAAGAACTGTATTTAAGAGTATGTAAAAATTTCTATCAACTCTCTCTTTATTGTTCTCTTATTCTTACACATATATTTATTATTTTTTCATCTCTCTTTTTTCTTTTTTTCCTCTCTCTTTTTTAAGAGAATAATAGTACCATGATCAACATGTAATGCATATAAAAAATTTCATATTTGCATGTAAAGATATAGCTTCTAATGCTGGTTTCAAGAATGAATGGCTCAAAGGGGTGGCAAATGTTATATTTCTTTTTTTTTTGTTTATGTTTGGGTAAAATGAGGGGGTTCGAAATGAAGACCTCTATCATTTTCACAGAATAGTATATCATAATGCTTTGATTTAGAATCAAGATAAGTTATAGAGAGATTAGAATCAAGACAAATCCACACTAATGAAAAGGAAATTAGGCCTAATTATCCTCACGACAAGGCTAACGTTTAGATTAAACGATCTCTAGGATTAAAAACGCAAAGAGTCAACTTAAAAATGCTTCAACACTAACCCTTTGTTAATAGCTCAAAAATGCAATTAACCAAAAGCTTCATCTCTTAAAATCATGTCTAGTTGTCTAAATACATTATCCGTGAAAATCAGATTATACTTCATGCTCAGGAGTATTAAAGGCATAAATTTAAGAGGAACTATTTATTTGAAATTCAAACTAATTTTTGGTTTTTTTAAGCATTGAAATTTTTGCCGCAGCTAACACTAAGTTAGTCCCAGCGAACTATACCCGAGAGGGTGGTTCTATGTGTGAGTGATTTTGCCGTGGTGAAACCATAAGTTGGTCACGGTGAACCACACCCGAGAGTTTGAATGCCTTATTTGAGCTACTTTGGTCACGGCGAACAAGTAATTTGGTCACGGTGAAAGTTGTCAGACAGCAAAAAATGCAGTTCAAAACCTCCTAAAATCAATTTTCTTTACAAAAAATTTTAAGAAACCTGAAAAATTTCAAAGTTTAAGAAAAATGACCAACATTGAACCGTTCAAAGTTCCAATTGCATTTTGAAATTCGGAGTAAAACTTAAAAAATCCTAAATCCCCCCACACTTAAATCAATCATTGTCCTCAATGGTTAAACGAGGATAGGGATGTCAAACTCTATCCCCTGCATCAACATGTAGATGCAGAGGGCCTGCCTTTTAGGCAGGTTAGCGAGGTGGCTGGTGGGAAATATGTTGTTGCAAATGAGGTGGATGATTGGTTTCGTCTCATTCAGACCGACGGATGTACATCTCGACCCTACGAGGAATGTGCCAGCCCTTCCCTAGCTCACATAGGGTCTCAACTATCTAATCCTTAGGGAAATTAGTATGAAGGTAGTGAAGTGGTCCTGCTCACAGATGGGCAGAGCGAAATGGTGTCCGATGGTGCTACGATTAATCAAGTGAGCTATCTTAACTCCCAGACATCAGTCAATAAACAGGGTGGTCTCATGGTGACAGATGGTATAGAAATGGTGCACGAATGCAAGGTTACCTTGGGTACGCTCGCACAGAAGACCTTGGGTACGCTCGCACAGAGCAACTTCTTCATGCATCAAGAATCTTCTCATTATCCTTGCTTGAGCTTGCACCTAGATGGTTAGCTGGTGGGGAATAAGATTTGGGAATCCCAATAGCAAAACTACATAATCAAAATATTGTGAATGTGCATACATAACTTTAGAGCATGTGTATGATCATATAAACACGTGACATATCAAACTACACTTTATCATGCATATGACCATAGCATAAAAGTCACATTTCATACACAAACCATGCACTTTAATCATCATAAAAGTTCATGTAACATTCACAACTCATTTTCATAAAC
>JANTPZ010139790.1:0-14367 GCA_025593235.1 Vachellia pachyceras | reverse complement strand
AAGAAAGCAGAGCATGTTTGTCTCTGATACAGTGCAAATCGTGAGGGGGAGTGTGATTCCCTTTGTAAAGGCTTGAGAAG
This sequence comes from Vachellia pachyceras, assembly GCA_025593235.1. Taxonomy (NCBI): domain Eukaryota; kingdom Viridiplantae; phylum Streptophyta; class Magnoliopsida; order Fabales; family Fabaceae; genus Vachellia; species Vachellia pachyceras. The sequence continues at coordinate 14,287 of JANTPZ010139790.1, read as the reverse complement.
CCTGATGTTATTGTTGTTAGTGGATTGGAAAATCTCAGGGGTGCCCTGAGGACTGGACGTAGGTCAGGAGGACCGAATCAGGATAAATCATCGTGTTCATCTTCTCTGCTCTGCTCTTTCTTTCAAAAACTTGGTTTTTGTTTAGTCTTTGATTTAACGAAAATTTTATGACACCCAATTCACCCCCTCTTGGGTGACAGCCAGCCTAACAAATGCATGCATGCATATATTCTAAAGAAGTAGATAAGTTAGGCATGCAATAAGAGAGATTTAAAAATGATCAAAAAGAGATTTTAATAAAATTTTAGAAAAAGCAAGTTTTCAATGAAAGGGTTCCAAAATCCTAGAAACTGCCCTGTTTTCAATTGATGAGGAAAAATAGCAAACGAACTCCGATTTAGCTGAAACTTTCCAGTTAAATAATACACATCCTAGTATTTAAAATGAACCAAAGTTTGTTCAATTTGGATGTGTATATAAGGAGTTATGATTTTCCAAATTTAAGATAAAAATCTGGAAAACTGGAAAATTACCAAATGAACAGTGATTTGCACGGAATAAACTGTATCATATGGGTAAGTTTTGGAACCAGTGAGTATTTTTCTCCTATAGATTACTTCATAAGCTTCAAATAGAAATTTGAAACATTCAATTTCGATTTTGATAGAATTATTATGTTTTTTCAAAGTTGGGCCAGAAATATGGAAATTGACCAAATTTTTATTTTCACTTCTTTGATCAATTTGAGTAATCCAAGGCCCTAAAGTGGTTCAATAGTGATCTAATATGATGTTTATAGGGGAAATTAAGGAGTGTTACATTGTTTGGTATCAGAGCAAAGGTTTGGGATTGATTGGAATAAGTATGCACTTGTTATTTCTATGTTATGCATGCTTGGTTAACATGATTATGATTGGCTATGTGAGATGTTAACTGTTATGTTATGATTGGTTATATATATGCTAAGTGTTATGGTATATGTTAGTTGCCTCTTATGATGATATGCTAGTTAGTTATGTTTAATATTCATGAGTTTATGAATAAATGTGACTAGCTAAACATGAAAAGTCAAGTATACCTGTGAAGTGTCTGAAAAGAGAAGGAGCTAGCACAAGAACTATCAATATATGCAAAGGATAAAAGATATGAAGGTCCAGTGTTTAACAGGATTGCTTCTCTGCAATGCATACTGCATGCTAACACCCTAGGACTCTGAGAGTACACCACTCTAAATGGACGAGGGTCTCAGTTAGCATATATATATATGGGCTAGATAGGCATATGAGCTGGATAAGACTATATAGAACCCGTAAGCCCGGTAAAGATGCCGGTACCGGAGGAAGAGCTCCTAGTAGAAGAAGAGGATCTAGAAATGGAAGAGAACCCCTGATGGAGCTTTAATTGTATTAGTTTTCTTCTTGAATTTCTAGTCTTAGAGTCAATTTTGGCCTATACATGATCTTTTTGTGGTTAAGTTGAGATTAGGAGTTGTTGATTTGGATTAATGCAATTTTGGGTTCATATGCCATGAATAATGATGCTATTGTGCCTAAATTCCATCATGAGCAAATGATATTGCCAAAGTTTTGTTATTTCATTTCAGGAATTCTGTGCAAAAGGCAAGGGAAGCAGCTCTGGATAATTTCGCTGCGGCGTAATCACAGTTCGCTGCGGCCAAAGTTCAATCAAGCAGACAAAGAACTCTCAGGAGAGATTCACCGTGGTGAATATCGCGTATCAACACCAGATTTTAACTCTAGATGGAAATTAACCCGACCCAGCCTTAGAGATCTGATCCATGACGGTTTCTAATGCTAAATTATGTCATTTTCGAGAGAAAAGAGGAAGGAGGCAGAGGAAGAAAGGCAGAAACACACGCACTCTCATCTTTTCTCTCATCTACACACACTCCAAACCGTACCTTCACCCATGTCCTTCACCATACATCCATTCATCGTGCTTCACTCATCCATTCAGAGCCTGTTTCCATCATCTATGAGGAGCTGAGCATCTCCATCCTCTTGAAGATGGAGTGAGCCAGAGTTCAAAGTGCCGAAAGGGGAGTATTTACTTTCAATCTGTATTTACATTATAGATTACTTAGAATCTGAGTTGGACTTCATGATTTGTATGTAAATACTTGGTCTCGGTTGAGCTAAACTTGGATTATTGTGTATTGAGTTGTTTTGTGATTGACAAAGTGAAATGGAATTCATTTTGCTTATTCAATGAAGTCTTGTTGTTTTCTTCTATCATCTTAGTTGTGATTGGTTTTAGAGTCAACATGCATGGAGTTGATTTTGTCACTTTGCGATTTCTGTACACACACTAAGAGCGCTTCAAGGATTTTATGGACTGGAGTTCATTGCATGTTATTCATGACCTAACAAGGCGTGTGAGGATTTAGAAGGAGATCATTGTATGACACTCCGGACCCATACGAATTGTTAGGGTTTATGATTTTGAAAACTTAGTGCGAAAGTCGATACCCTACCTAATCTTTTTCGAACTATGATGGCCCAATTCATTTTCAAGAGGAACCCACCATAACACTCCCTTTTCAATCCAAATCTGCCTTACTTTTCTTTGCCGCCTGAAAATACCAAAAACAAGTCTTAAATTTTGCAGTTGCATTAGGTACATAGCTTATCTTGAATTAAGAAACCATTTGCATCTGCATCTCAAACATAATCACAAGCTAAAGACTATTGGTACGTGACTAGCTTCCGGTGAGAATGACCCTGGGGTTGTCATTATACAATCCTTGGAAATCAAAATCAATATTCTCGATCCATTTTCAAGGCTAACCAGTGATCTAAGTTTATATTTTATGGCTTAGCATCGGATCAACCCTGGATACACTTCATCTGGATCAGGATCTATTATGATAGTATCATCTTGAGGTTCAATTGAGATGCAAAGGCAACCAAAAGATCAAAGTTTAAACTATAGAATTTGTCCAGAGGAGATAGTTTACAGGAGACCTAAATGCCACAAATTGAGTTTGCCAAGCGTATCCTGGAATTAAATACCTGTGAACTATAGAACAACATTTCTCCTCAAGGATAAAGATTTATGTAATCAAATAGAATGAGGCAGAGAGGCCTTTGGGCTTGATTAGCCGTAGAAGGTGCAGTAGGGATGTCAATTGAGATTGAAGTTAAAGAGTCCCTTAGTGATATTTCGGTAGTTAAAGAGTTCCTGGACTTATTTCCAGAAGAGATTAGCGGACTGCCTTTAGAGAGAGAGAGAGGTGGAGTTCGCTATTGATTTAGTATCAGGAACAAACACGATATTAAAGACTCTGTACAAAATGGTTCCAAGTGAGATGAAAAAGCTAAAGAAGTAGATAGAAGAGCTTATAGAGAAGGGGTTTACTAGACCAGTGTATCACCCTGGGAAGCCTCAGTTCTCTTTGTGAAAATGAAAGACAGAAGTCAATGAAAGGGTTCCAAAATCCTAGAAACTGCCTTGTTTTCAATTGATGATAAAAATAGCAAACGAACTCTGATTGAGCTAAAAATTTCTAGTTAAATAATAAAAACCTAACCTTTTAAAATGATATAACATTTATTCAATTTGGATGTGTAGATAAGGAGTTATGATTTTCCAAAGTTAAGAGAAAAATTTGGAAAACTAGAAAGTTACCAAATGAACAGTGATTTTCACAGAATAAACTGTATCATATGGGCAAGTTTTGGAACTAGTGAGCATTTTCCCCCTATAGATCACTTCATAAGCTTCAAATAGAAATTTGAACAACTCAATTTTGATTTTTATAGAATTAGTTATGATTTTTCAAAGTTGGGCCTGAAATATGGAAATTGACCAAATGAATAGTAACTCCGTTTTGAAATTTTTATTTTCACTTCTTTGGTCAATTTGAGTTATCCAAGGTCCTAAAGTGGTTCAATAGTGATCTAATATGATGTTTATAGGGGAAATTAAGGACTGTTATAGTAACCAAGTATTCGAGTACAAATCACAAGTCCTAACTCAGAAACTAGGTAATCCATAACAAGAACACAGATTATAACTAATACCCCCCTTTCTAGCTTCATGAACTCAAGCCTTCTCCATCTCCAAGAGGAAGGAAGAGGTTTAGCTCCTCGTAAACTTCAGATCGATGATCTCTATGGAAGAATGTGGGTGCATCATGATCTGGATTTGGAAGATGAAAGAGGGAGATATGGAGGATAAGGTTAGGGTGTGTGGAAGAAGAGAGAAAAATGAGATGAGAGGGTTTTCAGGTGTGGCTGCTACCTCCTCCCCAAATTGTCTGCGAAATTTACCCTAAATAGGGTTTCTTAACCGTTATGGGTTGGGTTCATAATGTGGGTCGGTTTTCTTTCCATTTGGAGCATGATTTTGGGCATTGATACATGATCTTCACCGCGGCGCATATGTATATTCGCCGCGGTGAACCTCTCCCAAGAGATACTGATGCTTATGCCTTATTTTGCCGTGGTAAACAAAGTCCATGGCAAAAACATCCAGAGCTACCTCCCTCAGTTTCTGTCAGAATCTTTGAAATGAAAAGCAAGATTTTAAAGTACGTTTTGCTCTAAAATTGGATTGAATGCATATATGCTGTTAATATTCTATATTAATTGAGCATTAATATGCTTTAGTAAGTATTTGGAAAATCAAGTAATGACCATATGAAAATGATTGTTCTTGAAATTTTCTATATTAATTGAGCATTAATATGCTTTAGTAAGTATTTTTGCCCCGTAAAGAATGCAAGAGCTTCAAATGGAGACTTTAACCATTTAATTTTAATTTTCCTAGAATTAGCTATTATATTTTTAATGTTTTCAAAATTTTTAGAGTTACCAAGTGAATAGTAACTAGAGAAAAGTTTTAAATTTTCATTTAATTAACTAACTCTATAACTCGAAAGGCATTCAAGTGTTTAGTATGTGTCTTATATGCTCATTTATGTACTCTCTAGGAAGGTGTGACGCACGAGGGGGTAAAAACTAGTGTTAAAAGGCCTAAAGGTGAGACAAAGGACTTTCCTATAAAGATTGACATATTTCAAGTATAATCTTTAAGCTCTTATTTGTTTAACCTAGTTTTAGGTGTTTTAACTAAGCTTATCAAATATCTCTAAATACATTCTTTTTACTGATGATATAATTATTTTAGCCAAATCAAGGGAATGTTGATACCTTGTTTTGATAATAACAAAATCTATGTTTTATGTGTTAAAGAATTATGAAGTTGAAAAGTATTTTTGAATCTTGAGTTCTTGAACTTGGCATACTTCAAACTGTTTTTCAAATTTATGTCAGTGCTTTCTGAAAATACTCGAGCAATAAGTTAAAGCATTGTCAATACTCAAGCATTAGAACTCAATGCTCGAGTACTATGATTTGGAACTTATATTTTTTTAACAATACTTTCACTAAGTACTCATGTAAAACTTTCAAGCATTGCCAATGCTCGAGCACTGGCACCCAATGCTTGAGCATCAGGTTCTAAAAAAAGGTTTTATGTAATGCTGTCATTGAATACTTCAATCATAACAGAAAGTATTGCCAATTCTTGAGTACTGGTACTCAATGCTCGAGCATTGGGATTAAATGAAAGAACCTCAGACAATGCTGTTAGTCAATACTTTAATCATTGGCTGAAGCATAGTCAATGCTCGAGCACTAGGACACAATGCTCGAGCATTGAGATTTTCGTCAATGCTGTCAGTCAATACTTCAAGCATTAGCTTGATGCATAGCCAATGCTCGAGTACTAGAAACACGGTGCTACAGTGTTGAGAGTTTTTACTCCGTCCTGTCAAGCAATACTCCAGCAAAGATCTCCAGCAGAGCCAATGCTCGAGCACTAAGTTACATTACTCAAGTATTAAGGGTTTTTACACAGTGCTGGGAGTAAATGCTGTAAGCATTAACTGAAAGCATTACCAATGCTTGAGCACTAGCATCCAATGCTCGAGTATCGAGCCCAAAATTCTTCTATTCACTTATGCTTTCTGAAAATGCTCCAGCACGCTATGCCAGCACTCATAATGCTCGAGCATTATGACCTGGCACTTGAGTATTAAGACATTCAAAACATACTTGTTTTCAATACTTGCACAGAATGCTCAAGCAGCCTTAAGAAGCATTATCAGTGCTCAAGCATTATGTTTTATTACTCAAGTATTCGAATGTTTTTTCAAATACTTTCATCTTATGCTCCAGCAATGAGTCATAGCATTAAAATTTTCTTTGAAATATTCATTACAATACTTAAGCATTAGAGTATTATGCTTGAGCATTGCTTTATTTGGCAATTTTGCTTCTGATACACTTCACCTACGCTTTACAGAAACTTTCCTTACTTGTATAATGAGTTTTTGAATGCTAACTGCCCTTATAAATGCAGGAAGCTTGACTTATGAAATAAGGAATGAGGAGCAGATAAAATCTCATACATGAAGCTTTTAACATTTGTCTGCCACAAGCATCGCTGATATTTCAAGCTTCATTAATTTCACCATTAATGGTGAAGCAGAATGGTTAGTGAAGTGAGTAACGGTTAATAATAGAGTCTAACAGCTAATTCATTGCTCCTCACCTATAAAAGCTTAAAGCATTCAATAAGAGAAGATAAGGAATACTGTGATTACTATACGACATTTATTATGCTTTCTGTAAATCATTCGATACACTTTATGTGCTTTAGTAATTGCGATCCACTCTTTTTTGAGAGAGTTTATCTTTCAAATTATTATTGTAAATCTGTGGGAATCTCAAGGTTAGGGCCTTAAGCTTGTTGGGCTAAAATTGAGTTGTAAAACAGAGTGTACGAGACTCTGTTTTAGTGGAAAGTGTAAAGGGGAGTGATTCTCCATTGTAAAGGCTTGTGGAGTCTTTGTTTGTTGGATATAGTTGATTGGGAAATCTCAGAGATGCTTTGAGGATTGGATGTAGGTCAAAAGGACTGAACTAGGATAAATCTTCTATTCCGTTTTTTCTTTCTCTACTTACTTGGTATAATTGTTTTAAATCTGTATATTGTGATTTTAATTTTAAAAGGTGACCAATTCACCCCCCTCTTTGGTTAAATCCTACACTAATAGGGAAGAGATCAACTCTAAACTTGATATTTGGAGAAGGGATTTGGAGTCAGATGACTTGAAATTTAAATAAAAGAGGAGTTGTAATATATGCATTGAACCTTCCCACAAGAAACAAATAAGAGAGAAGTTTGAATATATGCATTGAAATTTAAATAAGTGAGAAGACGGAAGTGATTTGGAGGTAATATTTGGCAATTAAACCGTCCCACAGGCAATTAAACCGTCCCACAAGTAACAAATTTTAGATATATCAATTATTCAAAAAGATGACAAAATTAATGGTAATGTTAATCATAAAATTCAAGCTGGACAATGTAAATGGAGGCATGATACTAGAGTTATTTGTAATTGAAAAGTACATGATAAAGCAATAAGAGTTTTATCATACTACTTACTATAAGGCCACCAATGCTATATGCAGTGAAACTTGGGTTTTAAAGAGACAACATAAGCATAAAAGTGGGGGAGCTGAAATGAGGATGCTAAAATGGATGTGTGACAATACTAGAATGGATGTGATTCATAATAATCAAATTTGTGGATGAGTTAGAGTGGCATCTATTGAAGAGAAAATAGTAGAAAATCGTTTGTGGTAGTTGAAAAATATTTAAAGTGTAATACCTTCGTTAACTACTTCATTTTTATATTGACAAATTATGAACCACGTTACTGCTTTCCAATGCTTAGAATTATCAAACCAAGTCAAATTTAAAACTTTTCAATTACTATTGTTCACATAGTAATTTCAGATTTTTTGATCAAATTTGAAAAGTCATAACTAATTTTAGAAAAATTGAAATTGAGTGGTTTAAGTCTCTAAATGAAGATTATAAAACTATCTATAGGGAAAAATACCAATATATCCAATGTCTTGACATATTAATAGTTTATTTCGTGAAATTCTATTGTTTCTATGGAAATTTTTCACTTTTACAGATTTTCTCTCAAATTTGAAAAATCATAACTTTTTGTCTAAAATTCCAAATCCAACAAACTTAGATTTATTTTAAAGTTGACCTTATGAAGTATTTTTCTAGAAATTTCATATTAATTGGACTGAATTTACTATTTTTCCCTGCAGCCTCAAGTTAGGATTTTGGCAAGGGTGTAAGATCCTTTTGGAACTTTAACTTATTCCACTTTTATGTGGTATGAATAATTTCATTCAACAACACTCCTTAACATAGCGCATCTGCATATATGATTATCCATATACCAAAACATGTGGAGGTTTAACAAATACATATTCCAAAGTCCAATATAATACCTTTCTTATCACCTCTCCATTATCTATTAGAGACCTTAATTAAATCACTTGAAGCTATTAGATAGGCTATAATTGGTTAACTTTGTGAATTTCAATCGCACCTACTTGAATTACTATTCTTGTGATAACTTGAATTTTGGCCCAACTTTGAAAAATCACAACTAATTCTAAAAAAATTTAAACCAAGTGATTTAGGTTTCTAAAGAAAGGTTTACATTTCCTTATAAGGAAAAAAATACTCTTTGGACCAAAATAATGCTCAAAGTTGAAAATGGTCATTTGGTTAGAATTTTGGAACTTCACTGTGGCCAACTCTGAGATTCGCCGCAGTGAAATTTTTGAACTCAATGAAAATTTGCTCTCTACCAAGTTGGCTGCGGTGAACTTTATAGTTCGTTGTGGCAAACTCCTCCAAAACATGAAAATTTCCTTCTTTGAGCCCTTTCATATCGGCAAACTCTGTTACTGTCAATTTTTTTGGTTTTCCAACTGAATTTGGAAAATTCATAACCTTTTACACATGTTCAAATTGAACAAACTATGACTCGTTATAAATCTTGTAACAAGACCTATTAACATGCAAAATTTCATGATAATTGGATTTCATTTGCTCAAATTATCCAATTTTGTAACTTTTAAGGGCTTTAGACCCCTTATTCAACCAATTTGCATGCTCACTTTACTTTCTTTATGCATTTCACATCACAATATACTCACTTTCATCACATAGCACCAAAACGATTTAGTGTAGGAGTTTAATTTACATTCCTTCAATAATTCATAATCATGCTCACATATATATTAAGAGGCATGAACAACCTAATATGTGCAAAATATACATTTTCGTGAAGGTCCTCTTTACTTACTCTTGCACCTCTTTTCCTTTGCCCTTGAAAATTGTGCCTATTGTTAGTCATTGGAAAGAGTGAGATTTCAAAGAAATCCCAATAACAAATATTTCTAGCAAAACTTCAACATGCATGATTAATTGAATGTAAACAAGTATGTCATGACATAACTAACAATACCTTACTTCCAACATATTTGCACATGGCCAAGCTAATCGTTGCATAGCTACACCCATGCATACGCAAAAGCAAGGATTTACATGTCAAGTAGCTACAACCACACATAAACCATTGCAAATAACATATACAACAATCATATGCAATGTGGATATAAATGTTAGAAGTTTTACTACCTTAGAATGCTTTACTTCCCAATTGAAATTGGAGTGTCTTTCACTTGAGTCTTGACCTTCTTCTTGGTAAATTACTACTGATACACATAACATGATGTGTTCAGCATCAATACTTTGTCATTACTTAGAGCATTATGGCACTTTTACTCTCAACCTCAACCTGACTTCTAACTTGGGTACTTGTGTTTTCAATGCTTCCAAAATTATCGCCTTCACTTCTACACTGTACAATTTTTCATTTAATTCTATTGGAATATCAAAACATACAAAATTACCCTCTTTTCCCTCACAGTCACAACTTGACAAAATTCATAAAAATTGGAGAAAAATAAGGTTTTACAATAGCTCTTTCCATATACATGCATAACCTCATTCCTATATCCATTCATCCTCAGTAATCAACATGTAATCATGCATTTACATGCCTTATGAATTTTGGTTAACATCAAAGGATGAGGGCTTCATACCATATTTTGGAAAAAAAACTTCAAATCAACTTAAATCAAACATCAACATATAGTAAAACATGCAAAGAGCTGTTTTGAAACACTTGTTGCTTCCAATTTTCACTCTTCTTCATTTTCTCTCACTATGTATCTTCAATACCTCTCTTCAAACTCATCATCCAAGCACTTAGAGAGAAAAACAAACCAATAGAAAGGGAAAATTAGGCTACTAAACAAGTTTCTATGGAAGAAATCAAGCCAAAACACTAACTCACATTGAACTTTGCAGGATTTTCTCTTCTTCCTTGTGTTTTCTTCACTTCCAGCTGCTCCTCTCTCTTCTCTGGGCTAGAGCACGAAATTGTGGGCCGAAAATGAGCTTAGGAAGGCTTAATAAAAAGTAGCTCAAATGGATTAATGTATGTCGGGTCCAATTCTACTGATAGGGCCACTTTATACTGGTAAAATATGCCTCTTTAGCAAAATATCTCTTTTTCTTTTCTTCTTTAAATAGGAAGAGCACAAGTGGTAGTGCTTTTCTCCTCTTATTTTACTTTTGCAAAAGTGAAGCTACCTTATCTAACTGTTTCCAACTGGAAATACTTTTCGGGAATTTTTAGATTACTTGACCAGTTTAGTATCACTAAAAATTCCAAAAATTCAACTGATCACTCAATGATTTTTCTCATCTCAAATAGCTTTAAAATATGCTCTAAATTAATTTTCTCCTAAGAACCCTAATTTGAGTAGTTTCAGACTTTCATGCTATCGTTCAGCCAAACCATTGCTAACGTTAGGTTGAAATTAATTTTATAGAATAGAGCTCTTTTAGGCTATTTTTCTCCATCTTAGGATACATTTTTGAGGTCTTTATGAATTTTAAATAATTATATTTGACTAAAAATTAAATAAACAACTTAATATTAAATGACCTTAAAAATTTCCGTAATAGTTATTTTGATCATTTGAACTTTAACTATACCTCAATCTGTTATGAGTGGATTTTCTCTACATTTCTAGAATTGTGATCATTTTCTGATATTTTGGTTATCTTTTTTCCAAAATGAACATCAAGTCCCTAACTTTTCAAAAATGACCATGTTACCATTACATTTTCTAAATTTGTTAAATGGTATTTCTAGTCTTCCATCAAGTTCTTTTCACTCTCTAAACCCATCATGTCTCCTTCATTTTCTAAAACTTCAAAGTTTAGCTTTTATCCTGGTTACAGATATGTAGATATTACATCTAACATAAAACACATAACAAGTTTCCTCTTGGAACTTGGAGGCAGATAAGCACCATTATGGATCACCATCTTACCCTTGTCTTTAGTTGAATGTTGGCCTAGGAGATGTTATTTTTGGGAAAGTGAGATTTCAAAAAATCTCCATAGCAAAATTACTAACACACATTAATATGCATGATTATCATTCACATCATTGCTATGCATGCATGAATATTTTATTCTTCCATTTCTAAAACACTTTGCAAATAACCATGGCATGTTGTAAGTACAAAATAGCATGTTCAAACAACACATATTTGGCATGCTACATAGTACAAATAATAAACAATAATAAAGAGCAATATTAATGTAAAGTTAGTAACTTTGCTACATTGGTTTGTTAGCTTTTCTTTTAACTTTGTTGGCTTTCCCTCTTGCGTTTTGGACGCTTTACTTTGCCACTTAAACTCCTACATATATCATAATGCATTAGGAATTAAGAATAAGTCATAAACCGTACATTAAAACAAGGGTTCTAAAACACTTAACTTTTCCAAAATTAATTGCAATGGTTCCAAAAAAAATTTTCTCACTTACTGCTACACAATTTTATCTTCTAAATCTATTGGAAATATAAAAATCATGAAATACTCATTCCTTCCTTAGGTTCTGCAGCTAGATGAAATCCAACAATAAAGGGAAAATGTGATTTTTCAACTTTGCTTGCTATACACTTGCATAATCTTATTTCTAAATCACTTTCTAATAATTATTTATCACAAAATCCATCATCCATAATCAGCCACAATTTGTGCAGCACCTCCCCTTACAGGGTTTCATACCCAAAATTTCAATACAACTCAAATCAACACAAAACAAACCATCAATAGGTTCCAAATCATGCATATAGTTGTTTTCTAACAACTATTGCTTCTAAAGCCCTCTCTTTGTCCTTTTCTCTCTCAAGAAATTAACTTTGCCAGCAGTAAAAATTCCATCCCAATCAAAAAATAAATCACTAAAAGGGAAGAGAAGGATTGGAACCAAGAAATAAGGAAGATCATGCATCAAAAACACAAACTTACCTTTGATCTTGATGGATTTTGGCTCTCTTAGTCTCGTGCTCTTATTAAAAATACTAAGGCCTCAAATAATTGTTTGACAAAAGGGGAAAAGTATATCTTAAGATTTAGGTCAATTTATAAAAATGATTCCATGCTTAAGAAAGAAAAAGTTTAGCTAAACATAAATTTAAAAGAGGTTATTTCCAGAAAGAGGTTTTTACTGGAAATTGTCAAAAAGGCACTATAGGAAGGATCAGAGCTTAAGAAAAATTAGAGAATGACTCCCTATTAAAGATGAATTTTTTAATGATCTTACATTGATCATATGATTCATGAATTTTTTTAAAAAAACATTTAAGGTTTGATTCTTATTAAAGGGAACATGAGAAACTAAAAGATACCAAAAGTTCATGAAAAGTCCACAAAGCTCTCCAAGTGGCAAGATTTTGTTAGGAGCTTAAAAGTAAGAAGACTCTTTACCCATGTGGTAAAAATCCTCAATTAAATTATTATTACATTTGTAGGTGGACCTTATCCAACTTTTCAATATAGTTAATAACTCCACAAAGCCCTAACACTCTTCCATGACCTCAATATTTCTGCCAACACAAAGAAAAAGAGAGAGCAAGCAATAAAAGGGTAGGAGGAGAGAGGAATATGTAATATCCATACTTTTAGTGACTAAAATTAAAGGCCAAATGAATAAGAGAGATCTTTAATCAGGGCCCAGTAGAAAGATGAGGAAAAAAAGTTAAGAGTAAAAAGGTTTATTTAAGGAAAAGTATGAAGATAAGGAAAAAATTTGCTATATCAGAAAATAAGAATCTAAACATAATTTTTAAGGACATAATGATCATTTTGAAAAGATAAGGACATAATGGTCATTTTTTAAAAAGATAGGGATGTAATGGTCATTTTAAAAAGACAAGGACAAATGGTCATTTTGAGAAAAGACTAAGGGCATTTTGGTAATTATAAAAAAGGCTCAAGGACATTTTGGTCAAAGTAAGACCAAAATATCAGAAAATTTTTATGTTACCATCAGATAGAGAAAAATTCACTGATGAGCAAGTGAAGCTCAATTCATGTTAAAATGACTTATGTTTCTCTTGCGGAAATTTTATTGGTCATTTAATTTTTGGCTATTTAAATAAATAATTGGCCAAAATGATTATTTAAAATACCTAAAGGCCTCAAACGTTTGATCCTAAAGCAAGAAAAAATAGCTTGAAAATTCTAGTATTTTATAAAATTGTTTCTAAGAGAAAGTGAGAAACAATTTCCTTATCGAAGAGAAAAGGCTAGGAAAAACCTTGAATTTGGGTTTTCTTCAAAAATTAATTATAGACATTCTGGAAAGCCAATTGAAGAAAGAAAAGTGAGAGTATATGTGACATACCTTAACTTAATCCTTAACTTCATTATATATTGATTTAGAATCAATGGGAAGCTTCAAAGTGATTAGAAAGTCCAAAAGTTTACTTTGAAAACTTTCAAGTTTTTGAAAGTTACTATTCACTGCATTTTGGACCAACTTTGAAAATTCATAACTAATTCTAGAAAAATCAAAATTGAGTGACCTAACTTCAACATTTCATCAAGCTTTTCATCAAGCTTTTCAATTCCAACTTTACCACTTGAAACCCTAACTTCTAATCCTTTCTTGACCTTGTTTAATCATGCAATTGGAGTTCCTTAACTAGCTTATACCAACCATATGTGCATATGTTTACATCACATATTACATGCCATACATAAATTCTCAAATAGCATGATATTACATCATAATCTCATTAACAAAATCTCATCAAATTTCATGCTTCAAGCTTCATACATTTTCTCTTTTCCTTTTGATGAACTTGTACCTAGAAATGGTTAGTGGGGGAAGGTGAGATTTTTGGAAATCTCAATAGCAAAGCTTACTAACATACATGAAAAATTGGCATGACATGCTTTAAGTTCATAAAATTGTGTAACAATGCCAAATTGTGTACCAA
>JANTPZ010139789.1:0-24934 GCA_025593235.1 Vachellia pachyceras | reverse complement strand
CTCCCAAGCTTCCAAGATGCCATTTTTGCTCCCATAAGGAAGAAGGAAGAACTAGCACACAAGGTAATCACTCAAGCTCTTAAATCCTCATCTTTTCTCAAGCTAGCAACCTTCTACTACCTTCTTCTTGGTTTGGTTTCTTGAATGAGCCTCTCTTTTGGAAGATGATGGCTAGGATTTCAAGATTTGAAAATGGAAAATAGAAGGTTTTAAAGGTGGTAAATGGTTGCAAGTTCTTTCTTGAGTAGTAAAAGGTAGCTTGATGGTTGTTGTTGGGATTTTGGAAACCCTAAGTATATGGGGAGGTTCTGTCCATTTGAGGTCTTGAGGGGGAAATATATGTTTGATTTTTATGAAGCTTGAGTCATGATTTGGAAGAAGGAAAAGGCAAGAATACATGAGAAGAGTTGAAAAATCCAAACCCTCCCTTTTGTTCTGTTTTTTTTTAAATATGTAAAAATTAGAGGGAGTGAGATTTTGATGATTCTAATGCTTCCAATGGCTCTAAAATGATGTTTTGTGTAGGGTAAAGATAAGGAATGGATTTTAGAAGCTTAAGGAGCCATAAAACCAAGTTTTGGAACTTGTAGGGTTCTTGAAAAGTTAAAGGGGAGTTTATTGTGTTTTTGCAAGTTTTGTTGCATCTTGATGGTTGAGTATTTACATGGATGTTATACCATGATCTTTAGGGATTTGAGACCCCCAAGAGGACACTTGGAAGTGATCCAAGAGAACTTGGAAGTTTAAGTAAAAAGGAAAGCAAAGTTAAAGGTAGTAAGACTACTAACTCTTCTAAACTATTTTATAAACTTGTTGTGAATGGTGCATTAATCTATGATGTATGAACTTGTTGTTGTGTATGATATGTGATCTTGATTTCTATGGCCACATGCATGATAATGAAATGTTTGAATATGTCACATGTACCTTGATCATACACACATTTTGAAAAGCATTACATGCACATTCATCGTAATTATTGTTAGTTAGTTTTGCTATTGGGATTTTCAAAAATCTCATTATTCCACAACTAACCATGTAGGGACAAGCTCAAGCAAGGGTAAGAATGAGGTTATTGATGGATGAAGATGATGTGTTTGCTTGAGTGAATTTGGTGTAAATATTATGATTGATAAGCTTTACCTACAAGTAGTTGTAGTTTGTAATCCATAAACCTCCACATGAAGAAGTAAGTGGATATGTGATGATGCATGCATGAAAATGGGCTAGGTAAGCTAAAGAATGACAAGGAGTAACCATGCATGATAAAAGGATTGATTATGAACCAAAATGAGGTTTTGGTAATTTTTAAGAAAAGTGAGATTTCAAAATCAATGGGTTCCAAAGGCCCTGAAAAACTGACCTGCTTCAGACATCAAGGAAAAATAGCAAACAAGCTCCAATTGAGCTGAAACTTTTCAGTTAAATACTACACATCCTAAAATTTACATTTATATAAAGTTTGTGAAATTTGGATGTGTACATTAAGAGATCTGATTTTCCAAAGATAAGAGAAAAACTGGAAAAACAGACAGTGACCATTTGGACATTGCTACGGTTTTGGAATAAACTGATTCAATTGGACAAGGATTGGAACCAATGAGTATTTTTATCCTATATATCACTTAATAATCTAAATTTAGAAATTGGAACCACTCCATTTTGAGTTTTATAGAATTAATTATGAATTTTTAAAGTTGGACCAGAAATCTGAAAAATGGGCCAGTGAACAGTAACAACGTTTTTGAAATTTTCAAGTTCACTAAAAAGGCCAAATTCAAGAGTGGTAATAAGAGGATATAAGGGAAAATAGGAGGTGTTACACTCATGATGTTCCCGTGCTTATCGAAGAAGGACAGATTCTTATGTTGGAATTGAAACAGCACATGACCACCTACTGTAGCGTTCAGAGAAATTATGACAGCATGTAAATAGTCCTCTAGTCCCTGGTTTAAACTGCAGGCGCAAAAAGGAAGTGATGAATAAACTGAATGAGCATGAAGCAGTAATAACGATAATGGGAAGAAGAAGCTAAGCAAATAGTGGAAACCAGAGATGAACAAATGTTGCTTCGTTGAAATCATGTGTACATCATTTGTTGGGCGGATGGAAATTAAGCTAATCTTTTTACATATGAAGTATCAAAGGTAAAGGGAAGGAGAAAAAAGATACAAACCATATATCGTTAATGAGCCCGTTTGGGAACGCGATAAAGAATTACTTTTACGTAACTCGAGGTAAATATATAAAAAAGATTATCTTATTTTACAGAAAAACACCGTTGAATATGGGTTTGGACTGATCGTAACAAACACACTCAATGTCTATGCCTGCTTTTCGATTGGAGCTTGGTGGTCCCCACCCTTATCCCTATCCCCATCCCTGTTGCCTGGAAATTACTATTTTCTATATTTCTATTTCTTTACACACACCCATATATATATATATATATATATAGTTTTTAGTTGTTAATCAGTTAAAAATATTTTAAAAGATAATTTTGAATTAACCTTCATCATACAAAAGGCCTGATTTTGACTAAAACTATTTGAATAGCATGATTTTTTTCTTTTTTCCTATTTGTTTGATAAAAAGGAAGAATAATACTCACTATGAAATATGAATACATAGCTAACTTGAAGAGGAAAATTAAAGGTTGTCAACGGGATTTATAGTCAATAGAAACTTCTTGAATCTCCCTCTCTAACAGCTGCATATTAGAAATTCAAATTAGGGTCGAAAGTTATTTTGCAATATTAATTACAATCATTAATTCAATACAAATAAATAACTAACGTGAAAATTTTTTACATAAACTTAAAATTGAAGCCAAAAGATTTTTATCTTTTTTGTTTTTTTACAATGCTAACTTGATTTGTCCAACCTTGTCTGAACTAATAAGTGGTAGATTTTTCCCCAAAAAGAAAAAGCAGTGGGATTTTGTGATAATTCTAATAAATGAAATTTAAACAGCATGATCCTAATTTGATGAGCGTCTTTATTTTTTTGTTAAATTTAAAAATTGAGTCTTTGCAAAATTATTGTAATTATATATTATATAATTATATGAGAATAGGTAGAGAAGTAGATAATGAACGCAAAAAAAAGGTTTATCTTAGTAGAGATTATCTCATTTTGCGGAAAAATACTGTTGAACGTGTGTTTGACTTTTGAAAACGTTATACCAAACACATCTCAATTGAAGAATGCACAGGAAGTAACGAGGCTAGCTCCTTCTCTATCTCCGAAAAGTCGTGCTGGTGGTGGCATTGAAGAATGAAGCGCGTCATGCCTCGTAATTACAATATTACCCATCCTGCTGTTTCTTCCCCGTTCTTTCGTTACGTTCCTTTCTCAGTTTCTGTTTTTGTTCGTTATTCTCTGCATGCTTCTGCTTTCATCCTTTTACTTCGCCACAACATTGTTACCTTCTGCTTCTGATATGTTGCACGCATGTGTGTGTCTCAAGCTGTGTTTATTTTTTTGGGAATGATTGGAGACTGATGAAGGAATGAACTATGGACTTGTCGGATTATATAATAGAGTTAAAGAGAGTCTGGGAAATATTTCCAAGAGATCTCTAGGTAAATAGTGAAGAAGGAAAGATTGAATTTTTGAAATGTTGTTTTTATTAAAGTAGAGCTTAACATTAATCAGTAATTGGTGGGTGTCGTGAATACTTAATGAGACCACGGTGTTGGAGTCAAATCTGAGTGGCAGATAATTAATGGCCAATTCCTATGTTTCATTAACTACCTATGTTGTTAATTCATTCTAATACTAGATTTTGTTATAATAATAATAAAAAAGTGAAATTATCTCTATTTTCATCTTCCTGCTTCATCAGAAACAAAACTGGGGCATATAACATATTTGAGAAGATAATTAGCAACATATATTTTTATAATGTTATAATTTTTTTTTTGAAAATTAAATTATAATTTTTATTTATTTATTTTTATCAGATATGTTATACCCGAGACAAAAGAGAATGACTTTACTTCTTGACGGAGAAGGCCATCCCAGTCATTGGTGTATGGTACGTGGAAAGACTTTATTGAGCCGGGGGAACAGAAAGGACAACGGTAAACGGTGACGAATGAAGGGGACATCGTGTCCTATTAAATCTGGATTTCTTGTTCCGGTTAAGTTTGTCAAACTAACTGTGTATTTAGGAAGTGATTTTCAGTCACCTTTCATATAAATCGATATAAAACTCCTTTTATATATTTATTTCAGAATCTGTAAAATCGCTCTCCCAATTATCAATAAATTGGTACGTGTAACAAGAACACAACTCTTTAACAAAACAATTATTTGAACATTTATATTTTTCAAAATATTGATTTTATGCAACAAAAATAAATACATTAAAATAAACAATTTAGGACAATTTCATAATTTGTCTATGGATGTAAATATCACAATAAACATGCAAAATCTATTATAATTAAATGGAATAAATTCATTAAAATAAACAATGTCTAAAGTACAATGATTGACTCTAGAGCTCAATTTCCAACAATAATGGCACAAGGAAGGAAAAATATACATATGAAAGAGAAATTCGTATGCAACTAAAGACATTACAAGAAGCAGAAAATCTGTGACATGATTCTCTCATTTTGTTGCAAAAAGTTTCAGACGTTTGATTCTGCTTGAGATTGCGCAGTCGATGAAGCATTTGCATGTTCCTCTTGAGAGCAATGGCTTTGGTCCGAGACAAGCCATCGTCTTATACCTAACAAAACCTGACCAAGACATTTCATGATCATTGAGTACGAAGTGGTTGCAACTTTCAATAGGAAGAGAGCCCATACGATAGATGCGATTATGCCCAACAATGGAACTAATATTATAAGAAGCAACACAGGGACAAGAAATCCTAGGAGTGGACCAAAGGTTGTGATGATGGCAAGGTAAGGATCTTCACTTTGAAGTGTAAATTCTGAAATCAAGCTCAGAGCATAGATCCATAGGATCACACAAATGGCAGCCATGATAGTGGCATGGTCATCAAATGGAGATTTCGTCCTGGATTGGTATTCAACTCCAAGATAGCCACTTAATGTAGTTGTCAGAGACGCAATGGCCGCGTGGAGCAGCTTCTTACATAAACAAATGAATGAACATATATTTTCACAAAAAAATGATAAAAACTTTATGACATAAATTTTGAAATAGGTAGACCTATAATTAGATTATATAATAATTTATAAGTAAGATAAATTAATTTGAAAAAAATGATAAATATATCAGTTAATTAGCTTCTTAATCTCTTCACAAAAATTTATAGATACGATTTAGAGGCTAAATACGCATGAACTCGTAGATGCCACTTTTTTTGTGGCTTCAAAAAAAAAATTATGTATACCACCTATGCAGTACCAATCAGAAGAAGTAAAAGAGCACCTTGTGAAACCATATATCTAATATATTCACTTTAAGAAAAAAAATTATAAAAACATATAAAAGAGAAATTAGATGGTTGAGATCTAAAACACTAAACCCCAGGCTCCTCCATGAACCCACCAGGCCACCACACAGAAATAATTATCAGATAATTCCTTTTGTCATGGACCCCCTCACCATAATCTTTGTTCTTGTTTTATTCTTAAATTTTTGTTTTCCCTATAAATTCAATTATAGGGATCGATTTTCTGTCGCATGGCTTCACAATAATTCTATAACCTGTTTGGTATATTGGAATTGATTTCTATGGAAATGGATATGGAAATGGAGATGGAGATGAAAATGGTGATGAAAATGAAGGTTAAAAGTGTGTTTGGTATGTACATGGAATTAAGATATTATTTTTATTAAATATTTATATTTAACATATGAAATTTATTAAATATTTATATTTAGCATGTGAAATTTATATTTTTATTAAAAGTGTCGAAGGGCAAAACAATAATTCAATGGAATTTGTTAGATTTCCATAGGTTAGCCTATGGAAATCAATTCCAATCATTTTGGTTGAATTGGCTTCCATGTGAAAGCCAATTCTATGGGCATTTCTATGTACCAAACATACATGGATATGGAAGACAATGCTGTTTCCATATCCATGCATCCCAATTCCATTAAACCGAACGTGTCCTAAAGCTTCCGTATAATTTCCTTCGGATTGAACCGACATCCCTGTTATGTACGCCATTTCCCAAAGGATCTCCGTTCCAGAACGCTACATGATATTTTCACCTCCTCTTTTATGTGCTTAATGATAAAAATGCATAATATAAGCTCTCTTGGTTGCCCAAATTAACAGTGTCCCTGTGCCTAATATTTCCTAAGGATAAATTAGTACAAGAGTGCAGAGTGAAGAAGATCAGATACACACAGCAAGGTTCTTCAGTCAAAGTAAGCGCTTAGTTGAGGCTGTACGTAGTATTACCTACTAAGATGGAAATGATAAATTAATTTGCTTCCCAAGTTACGTATATTATTTTTCTCCCCATATATAGATACATTTTGCATATACATACATATATATATAAATATTTTTTTTACTCGATTAATAGCTCGAGCATCGTACTAGTACGCGTAATTTCACGTGCATCACCTGTGTTTAATGACTTGAGGACATTTCATAAGTGACCTGATGAGTAGTATTATTTGCGTAAAGATATATATATATATATATTGATTGATTGGTTCAAATGCTTATAGTATATATATTAATAACAAAGATTAGGCGAGGGCGAAGGGAATACGTGGAGAGGGATTAAGAAAATGGGTTGAATCGATTATTTGAGAGAGGCGGGTGAGCGTGTAAATAATGATTGGTTCCATTAGGGGTTATTTTCTCTTCCATCTATGTTTTAAAAAAAATGGCATACGGCTTCAAAATTCAAAGTTGTTGGACTCTTAAAAAAATTCAAGTCAAAAGATTTTTTATCTTTTTTTTTTTACAATGCGAACTTGATTTGTCCAACCTTGTCTGAACTAAACAGTAAGTGGTAGATTTTTTCCCCAAAAAGAAAAAAGCAATGGGATTTTGTGATAATTCTATTAAATGAAATTTAAACAGCATGATCCTGATTTGTTGAGCGTCTTTATTTTTTTTGTTAAATTTAAAAATCGAGTCTTTGAAAAATTATTGTAGTTATATATATATATATTATATAATTACATATAAGAAGAGGTAGAGAAGTAGACAATGAACGCAAAAGTTTTATCTAGTGATATTCTAATCATCTAATTCAATGTGGAAGGGGTCATCATACCATACCACACATTTCCATGCGCGTGCGTGTGTGAGGGAGGGAGGGAGGGAGGGAGGCAGGGAGAAGGGGGCTCGCTTATTTCTATATGTCTCTTTTCTGCATTAACATCTTCCTGCTTTGTCTGAAATAAAACCGTAGCATAACTGATATGAGAAGATAACTACCAAGAGAATGGGCATAAAGTAGTAATAACAATAGGGGGAATAATTAAGAAGCTAAGCAAATAGCGGAAACCAGAGATGAATGAATGCTGCTTTGTTGAAATCCATAAGAAAGAGCGTTGTAAGATAAGGGTTAGGCAGTGGTGATTAAACCAAGAGAATTAATGTGAAAAATAGCATTCTTTAATAATAATTTTTAACCAAGTTGAAATTCATAAGATAATGGGGAATGATAGAGATGAAGTTTAATGAGGTGAGGGAAAACCTTGGGGGAGACTGAGTTAGAGGCGCCACTCCAATTTGTTGGTGATCGCCAAGCATGATGCGAAGACAGAGAAGAGTGCCAAAACAATCAAGAAAGAACAGAAAAGAAATGGAAGAGATGGAGAATGGGAAGATAGCAGAGAGACTGATGCACATATATAGCAGCGTTGGGGGGCGGGGGGGAGATAATCCCATCTTGATGGGGCTAATTCAGGCGAAGGCACATCGACGGAGAACGAAGCAATGAGGCTGCTTCTATTTATGAAATGATCTCTATTTACATCTTCCTGATTCATCAGAAACAAAACTGGGGCATATAACATATTTGAGAAGATAATTAGCAACATATATTTCTATAATGTTATAAAAATTTCCTGAAAATTAAGAATTTTATTTATTTATTTTTATAAGATATGTTATACCCCAGACAAAAGAGAATGACTTTAATTCTTGACGGAGAAGGCCACCCCAGTCATTGGGGTGAGTATGCTTCGTGGAAAGACGTTATTGAACCGGGGGAACAGAAAGGACAATGGTAAACGGTGACGAATGAAGGGGACACCGCGTCCTATTATATTTATCAATAGATAGGACGCGGTAAGTCTGGATTTCTTTTTGCTGTTAAGTTTGTCAAACTAAATTATCAATAAATTGGTATGTGTAACAAAAACACAACTCTTTAACAAAAACAATTATTTAAACATTTATATTTTTTCAAAATATTGATTTTATGCAACAAAAATAAATATGCTACATATATTCTTAAAATTTCTAAATATCATACAAGTTTATGATTTTAATTTTCCATCACAACACAAGTTACGCGCTGTGCCTGTCACGAAGCTCTCCTATCTCTTCAATTCTGATTTTCCAAATTGGAAATGAGTATTACTTACAGTAAAACTAAAAAAACATATCCCAAAAAAAAAAGTGAGATAGAAAGTTGTGACAGTAGTAACTAGCACCACTTAAGAGGGGCAATTTCAAAATAAAATATTTGATGCTTCAAGAAATTTTAAATATTAATTATATTCTAGACTACAAAGTTAACATATCCCAAAAAAAAAGTGATTCATTGGTAGACAAAAAGATTTATATTTTAAATTAGATGAAAATAGTTTTATTGACTCAATTTGTAAAAAAAAATGAAACTGGAAAGATATCAGAATACACAATTTTCAAGAGATTAAAACATGATGGTTTTAAGCCTCAAGTTGTCAGTTATGGAACCCTAATTAATGGATATGCTAAGATGAATGATCTTGGCAAGGTCATGGAGAAATACGAGGAAATGCTTCGATGCGTCATCAAGGCAAATGAAACTATCTTAACTACAATCATGGATGCGTATGGAAGAACTGAGGAGTTTGGTAGTGCTGTTGTGTGGTTTAAGGAAATGGGATCTAATGGAATTCATCCTCATCAAAGAGCGAAAACCATCCTTATATACTATCTCTACCAAAAACTGACCAAGAAAGACATGAGGCTAATGAGCTTGCATGATAACATATTATGATAACATATTTCTTCCATTCTCAATGGGTTGCAAAGGTTGAAGAAACTCAAACTTCACTTAGCTCAATGGTGAGAGGCTAACGTGTAGGATTTAATTTCTAGGTGGTAAAATAAATATTTTAGAAGAGAAAGAGGAGTGATGGAGATTGTGAAGGGAACCCAAGAGAATGGGAACAAATATGAAGTTAATGAGGTGTGCATGGAAAAACCTTTGGGGAGAGCTACCATGCATGTTGAGAAGATAGAGAAGACTGCGAAAACAATGAAAAACTGAAAGAGGCTGAAGGGGGTAAGAAGAACCACCAAGGTGGGAAATGAAAAACACACATATGCGGAATGATTTGGGGCTACTAGTCCAAATGCCAAATCCATAGGCCCACGAAAAAACATGATCCACTGATAGTTCAACGGTCAGATGATCCCGATAGAATATGTGAATGCTCTCCAAGAGCTCATCTTAATCTTAAATATAAATTATTTATACCACCTCTCAAACTTACTTCATTTGTAAGAGAAAATAAACAAAAAAATATGCTTGAAAGTTGTTCACCATTTAAATAAATGAGTTTCAATAAATAAACTTGATGAAAAATTAGGTATATATTAGTACTATGTAATTTATTTTCCACCCACTCATTTGCTAATTTTGAACCCACTAAATTTATACTCAAATCCTTCCCAAAAAATATTAAGAATAAGTCCCACTTATCTTCTCAAAAAAATAGTTTGCACCCTCTGAGTCATGGTCCTATGTCCGCTACTACTTTTTATCTTAACTTACGTGTACCGTTGGAGAAAGGTTTCCCAAACATCCACATTATTGATTCCATGTGGGGTCGCATTTGACCTTTTCTCTTTCTGTCTTACTTTGCTTGTGTGGAGTGGAGGAGTGAGTGAGTGAGCGTGTGCGTGCGTGCAGATTACGCTCCAACATTGTAAATAAATATTTGATTTGAAATGATTTCTTACGAAACATGAAAGCAATTAAAAAGTTACTATAATTTAATGTTTAAGATAAACAGCAAAAATCAGAATTTGATGAGCTACATACGTCAATTGTGTTGTCGGGAAGATCATTGATGTCTGAACATAAAACTAACTTCTTTCAATGGATCAAAGACGAATTAACTGACTTCAAAACGATGTCTGAACATAAAACTAAGCTCCAAAATCGAACTTATTCTTACTGTAAGATCTCAAACCTCAAGCTCCAGATTCAAGCCCTAGAACATATGTTGATAGTTATCTTTCTCAAATATGTTATGCCCCATTTTGATTTCAGAAGTGTTTGTGACTTATTTGAATAAGCCTAACTTTGATTTTGAAGCTTTTATTTTGATAAAAATAACCCTTCTTAACAAAAGAATTATTTAAACGGTTATATTTTTCAAAATATTAATTTGATATTACAAAAATAATTATGATAAATATATTTTTTAAGATTTATAATATATCATAAAACTTATTAACTTAATTTTTCTATCACAATTATTGAAACTCGTTAATTGAATTAGCTCAGTTTCCATTGTCCAGAAAAAAATTAGCGTAATTTTTTAAGCTTTTATGTTGACAAAAATACCCCTCCTTCACAAAAGAATTATTTAAGCATTTATATTTTTCAAAATACCCTAGCGCCACCAGCTGGCTTCACCCGTCGATCTACTCTTCGTCAGGGTCATCATCTACGAGTTCTCTCTTTGCTCTTCCTCCATTTCCGTTCACTCCTCTTTCACTGTTCACAGACTCTTCACTCCATTTAAAAAAAATACTTAAGCAGACTCAAACGCTCTTGGTAGGATCTGTGAAATAATTGTGTGGACAAAACTTTTTGTGAATGAAGCCATAAAAAAAACTTATGACTTGTTTACTCTTCAGTAACTATAATGAATTACTCCATATGTTAAAATTGTGAGAGGAAATTGAAGCTTCTGATTGAAAATCATAGAACATAAATACACTTAATTGTATATCTGTCGAAATTCTCCGCTGTGTTAAATAATTTTTATTTTATCTTGTGTTATTTTTGCCATCTTCCTAGCTACACCAGTGCCTTATATATGTTTAAGCAGATCTTCGTAAATCACATATTAGAAAAAAAATTTGTACTCATAAGTAATATTTGTTTTAAACATATTTTTAATATTTTTTATTAAAATCTCATCTTATTAATAACTTTAGAGGTCCTTTCATTGTGGCTAAATAAAGTTCAAGAGAATCGCTTAACATAATGGCAAAGGAAAGGAAAACTATACCTAAGAAAGAGAAATCGCAAGAAGCAAAAAATCTGTGTGTGTGTTGTTACAAGAGACAAACCCTTTGATCCGGCAGTGCTAGTGTAACTGTTGAGAACTAGATCGAGAAGGAAACATGATTCTCTCATTTTGTTACAAAAAGTCTCAGACGTTTGATTCTGCTTGAGATTGAGAAGGCGATGAAGCATTCACATGTTCCTCTTGAGAACAATGGCTTTGGTCTGAGACAAGCCATCGTCTTATACCTGACAAAATCTGACCAAGACATTGCTTGATCATTGAGTATGATGTTGTTGCAGCTTTCAATAGGAAGAAAGCCCATATGATGAATGCAATTATGCCCAGCAATGGAACTAAGATTATAAGAAGCAGCACAGGGACAAGAAATCCTAGAAGTGGACCAAAGGTTCTGAGGATGGCAAGGTAAGGCTCTTCACTTTGAAGTTTAAATTCTGCTATCAAACTCATAGTATAGACGCATAGGATCACACAAATGGCAGCCATGATGGTGGCATGGTCATCAAATGGAGATTTTATCCTGGATTGGTATTCAACTCCGAGATAGCCACTTAATGTAGTTATCAGAAACATGATGGCCACGTGGAGTTCCTTCCTGTATAAATAAGCGAATGAACAGATATTTTCACCAAAAAAATGATAACTTTTTGACATAAATTTGAAAAACTTATAAATTATATATTAACTTATAAGTAAGATACAGTAATTTAAAAATAATAAATATATCAATTAATTATATTTTTTAATCTCCACGCAAAATAGACAAACACGATTTAGAGGAGGAAACATGGTGTACCTGTGGGGTCCATTTTTCGTACAAAACCATATATCTAATATATTCACTTTAAGAAAAAAAATATAAAAATATATAAAAGAGAAATTAGATAGTACGATTTAGAGGAGGGAAATGGAAAAAACAATTTAGAGTTTATTTGGAAGTTTGTTTAAAAATAGTTTTTACAGAGTTCGAGGTAAAACATAGGTTTTAGAGAATAAATTTTGAGAGAATATCTTTTACGGATTACGAGGCAAAATTAGGTTTTGAAAGGTTATTTGTGTTTGGGAAGTTATTAGTTTTTACGGAGTTCGAGGCAAAAAGTAAATATGAAATAGAAAAGAAAAATAATGAAAAAAGAGGAAAGAGAAATTTATTATGAGAGAGTGTGCTTTGATAAGAAAATAGTTTTTTTCAAAATTTATATGTCAAACGTAGGTTTTGAAAAAATATGAGTATTTGGATAAAATATAGATTTGTGACCAAAACTTAGGTTTGAAACCGTGATCCCCAACTAGCCTTTAGAGAAAAATGGAGAGAAATGATTTAGAGGCGGAACATGCATGAACTCGTGGAGGCCATTTTTTCGCTGTAAACAAAAAATATGTATACCTATACGGTACCAATCAGAAGAAGGGAAAAAAAATCATCGTGTGAAACCATATATCTAATACATCCACTTTAAGAAAAAAAAATTATAAATGTATATGAAAGAGAAATTAGATAGTACGCCTCTAAAACCCTACTCTTTGTTCTTGTTTTATTCTTAAATTTTTGTTTCCCCTGTAACTTCGATTCTAGGGATTGATTTCCAGTCGCGTGGCTTCATAATAATTCTATAAAGCTTCAGTAGAATTTCCTTCGGATTGAACCGACATCCCTGTTACTTTCGTCATCAGTGGGTTCAAAGAATCACCGTTCCAGAACAGTACATGAGATTTTCACCTCATCTTCTACGTTCGTAATGATAAAAATACATAGGATATGCTCTCTTGGTTGCCCAAATTATAACAGTGGCCCTGTGCCTAATATTTCCTAAGGATAAGTTAGTACAAGAGTGCTGAGTGAAGAAGATCAGTAGTGGAATGTTAAAGCGAAAGGCAGAGATGATTCGCTAGCTACTTGCGTACCTTGTCACTGACCTTCGAGTTGCAGACATGGACAGATGAATCCTAAGGTTCAGGGGCCTCTCGATCTGCCCCACCTCCACCTCCACCTCGACGGTGGCTGTCTGCTCGAACTCCGCCGTGTGGGTGGTTGAAGGATTCATAGAATATGATGAGCCTTTGAAGGCTGAGAGGACCGCTCTCTTTTTATCTTCCGATGACCACCTGTGCATGCTACGTAGTGTGTATACATATATATTCCTTCATGTGAGTAGGCATTATTTTGGTATAGAATAGAACATAGAAGCATTTTGGTATCGACCACTCACCGCCCTTCGACCCGTTGCCGTGTGGGTCAGTTTTATGAAGAAAGCGTGCAAGAACGCTCGATTTTGGTTGATCTGTGGGGAGCACGAGAGTTAGCCTGGGACGCGGCACAGGAAGGGAAAAACAGATGCCTTGTTCTTGACTATATCCCTGAAAGTCGGGCATAGAAGGGGCCACAACTGTGGAAATTAACGTTAGCTAATATGTAGTAATTAAATAATTTATTTTTATTTTTCAATTTTCTAAGAAAGTCAATAAAAACTGCATTTTTGGGATCATCTTCTCAGGGCTTTGCTGAGTAGAGAAATGTCTACACTAACTTTCCTCTCCACCATTGGATTAACTTTGAATGGTTGAGATTTATGCTGTGAAAACGTGAATAGTTTATAATTCTATATTTTTGTTATATTTAATATTATGATAATATTATTACAGAATAAACCTCAACCATTTACAGATGGACAAGAAAGAACAAGAAAAACAATTTGATGAATGATAAATATAGGAACAAATAAATTTGACACAGCTTACAAAAAATCAACTTTACCCTTCACTATTTATCATAGATAGTAAGAGGCTTTCATAAAGAAAATATTTTATGAAAATCAAGACACATGCATTTACAAAAAAAACAATTTCACTGTTGTTTTTAATATTCACCTGCTAGTCATTTAACTCTCACCTTAAGGATGAGAGGTGGTAATTGAGTTCCAGATTAAGTGTATATTTGGATTAACCGTGTAATCTATTTTCAAATATTAATGATGAAAAAGAAGTGGGTTACAATAAAGTAATTTTATTTTTGCCTCATCATTAGGGGTGTGAATAGGCCAGGCCCCTATCAGGTGGCCTACGGTCTGGCCTGTTTAAGGCCTAGTTTGGCCTGACCTGTTTATTAAAAATGTCAGGTGAAAGCCTATTTAAAGGCCTAATTGTATAAATAGACCAGGCTTATTTTTTTAAAGCCTGGCTTGTAAGCCTTTAAGCTGGCCTGTTTATATATAAAATAAATATAATTATTTTTATATGATGCAAATAACACTTTTTGTATTTTTTAAATCCAAATTTTTATATTAAATACATACATCCAATAAATATAGTAGGCTTAAAGCCTACCTTGAGGGCTTTTAAATGTGTACAATAGTAGGTTTAACGCTTACTTTGAAGCCTTTTTAAAGATCTACATTATATGTAGACCTCTAAAAAGGCTTTAGGCCTTACCAGGCTTTTCAAAGGCTCAGACCTGAGTCTAAAAAAAAAGCCTACATGAATGCTCAGGTTTAGATTCAGCTCAATATCTTTATTACAGACTTATGCTTATTTAATCAAAGCCTGACCTAATCTATTTCAATGGCTATGCTATTCCATCTAGCTTGGTTTATTTCTGAATCCAAGGAATGAGTATTAATTAGACGCACCCTCTGTATGCATAAAAAAATTTCGAAAATAAGGTTTACATACTTTAAAGACGTAAATAGAGAAAGACAATTTATAAAAATAAATATTTAAATAAATACGATTGGATTATGATTTTAGTGTTTGTGAATTATTTGAATTAGCCTAACTTTATTTTTAAGATTTTATTTTGATGAAAATAACCCATCTTAACAAAAGATTCATTTAAACGGTTATATTTTCAAAATATTAATTTGATGCTACAAAAATAATCGTGATACATATATCTTTTAAGATTTATAATATATCATAAAACTTATGAATTTAATTTTCCATCACATTTATTGAAACTCGGTAATTGATTTAGCTCAATTTCCATTGTCCAGAAAAAATAGCTTACTTTTTTAAGCTTTTATGTTGATAAAAATACCCATCCTTGACAAAAGAATTATTTAAGCATTTATATTTTTCAAAATATTAATTTTATGAAAAAAAAGTAATTATGATACAAGGAAATTGGAGAGTGATTTAAGTAGACAAGGCACGTTGACTTCCCGATGCGTATGAGTATCCAAAATTTTAAGGGCACATTGTCAGTAAGAACAAGGAAAGAACACTCTTTCAACGAGATGTTACATATATTTTAATATATATGTATCATTTTATTATAAATAGTTTATAAACAAGGAAAATTAATTCGAAGAATAATAATAAATATATCAATTAATTAGTTTCCTTAATCTTATTCACCCTCAATAACCGACAAATTTTTATATTAAAGATTGAATATAGTAAATTGTTTGGCCATCAAAGTGTCTATTTCAATTTATATTTATAGCTCTTAGGTCTATGAATAAGTTATACAACTTTTTGTGATTCTCAAACAAGTACATTAACAATGATATGGGAGTCCTTTTATTTTTATCCTTCGCATTTATTACCCATTCAATCACTTCGGTGTTACCCATTTACTCCCTTAATCCCTAAATTGAACTATTTATTTTCTTAATTTACATGAAAATTAAAGTCTCGTGGTGACAATTTATGCAGATAAAAGGAACTATTTATTACACAATTCACATTTAAACGAGGAGGCAATCTAATTTATGTGCATGAAAAGAAGCATGATTGGTATGATGAAAGGGTAATATATATTAATTAAGTCCGTAAATACAAGGGTAATAGAGAAATATCTGGCGAAATAAAATAAATATACGAGTGATATAAAATAAATAAAAAGGCATGCGCGTTGTCCGTTGGTCAACAGTTGTAGCGTAGGGTTTAGAGTGAGCTGTGAAGATCGATGACCCAATTTCTAATCTAGTTATGACTTAATCTCTGAATTTTAACTTAGTATAACTCTATCTCTGTAGTTGTAACTCAGTTCCCGAACATTGAATCCAACATTTATTCTAATACAAATGCATTCAATTAAAATGCATTTTTCCAGCGGAGATATTATCTATGTTCTTGTTACAAACTAAACGTTGTTTAAAGGTATATTTGTCAAATACCTAAAATCAATAAAAAAAAGCACATACCACACTAATCCAAACAACTTTGAAAACAATTACTGAAAAATTTCAAAGGAAGCATCGAAAACTGTGTGACTTTTGGGCAAAAAAAGGATGCATCGAAGACTAACCGCGTTACTCTACGGCCAACGTATGGTGTGCATCATGCGGTGAGATGCTGAAATAGAGTCCGACTTCTGATTTTTACAAATTTTATATTGAAATATGTGTACCGTTTAACGGTGTTCCCAATCAAACACTCAGCGGCTCCTCTATGTTGTCACGAGTAAACGAGGTTAGATTCGGTCTCTCATCCCCCACTCCCCAAAAAGGCAGCGTACTTTTCATCGGAGTATCACGGTGGGGACTACCAAGACCAGAAAGCAGTAACGACGGTACGACGGGTGGAAGTTGCCTTAATCATTTATATAGCCACCAAAAAGTATAGCCCTTAATCATACATCACGGTGGGGACCGTAGCGCATTATCAAATGAAGGAACACACTTTGACACGGTGTCGTGTCCCCTTCGTCACCCTATGCGTACCAACTTTCGACGTCCCATGCAAATCACACAAATGAATCATAATTATCAAATGTACACAACATCATATTCCTCCCCCTCCAATGACTAGGAATAGGATGGACTTTTTTGTCAAGAAATCCCTGTTTTAAAATTGTAATCCTATGTGTTTTTATCACAAAAAGTATCAAAATTTATGTGCAGAAAGTACCGAATTAAAGTCATTCTTTTGTCTGGGGTATAACATATCTGACAAAAATTAAAAAAAATCTATAACTTAATTTTCAAAAATTATAAGAATTTTCGGATTGTTATTTCCTGGGCATATCTCAAATATTTATTATAAAAACACTTAAAAAAGCACTTTAACATAAATTAAAATAAATTTTTTTCCACTTATTTACTTAGAATAGTGTTAAATCACTTAAAATTAATTCTTATCGCATAGACAAGGCTTTGCCAACTCCCTTGACTCGGTGTTGCAACATATTGAAAAGTAGTGTGAAATGGAAAAGAGAAAGAAAGGGACAGACGAAAAATATGATTTCTTATTCGGTAAGCAATTCAAGTTTAGTATTCTATTTATAGAACTCTAGAAATAAAAAAAATAATATTAATATTTTATGAATTAAGGGGTAAGTGAAAATGACAAATTTGACACTTTTATAGGATTTTGGGTCTAGTCATCACACATTCCTATATATATATATATTATCATTTATTTAATATAAAAGTTAATTGATTTTCAAAAGCTAAATACATCATTTAAAAGTATTTTTTTATATATAATTAGATTATACTATATCAATCTATAAGTTAGGTAAATTAGTTTGAAGAAAAATGATAAATATAATAATGTATTTAACTTCTTTATTTACTAAAAAAGTCACTGATTTTTATATTAAAAAATCTAATATTTGGACTTAAATCATAAACTTTTCCTGTTACTGTTACGCACTATTACCTTTCCTATATTTCATACAAATATAAATAATTTATATATGTATAGCCCCTCAATTTTACCTGACAAAAACATGTGTTTAAAAATTTTATGACCATTTAAATAAATGCGTTGCGATGTAAGATGTAAAAGTGAAAGCATAGAATTTTATGATATATTAAAGTTAAAAAGACAAAATAGAAAAATGGGATGAGACATAGAGCCAAAAATTGGGCAATGGAAGTCAAAAAAAGCAAGAAGATGGCCTTGACCTTGAAGCAACATGATGATAGTCAACACATACATCCCCAAGTACTGTTTTCTGTGTCCATTTGATTTCATTTGGTTTGTTTCTTTTCAGTCTTCCGTTCATACAAGTGGCCCAAATTGTTTTCTTTTTCTTTATCAATAATATTTTGGGTTCATATAATATCCGGTCTCAAATATTCGGTTTTAATTGCAGAATGGTGATTTAACTTTTGACTTCTCTTGATTCAAAAAAAAAATCACAAAAAAAATATGTAAGTGTAAATGCATTGAATTAAATTATATATGAATAATGTTTCAGTCTTCTAGAAGAACCAATTTCATTAAGTAAAATTCGAATGGTCCAGATTGGTGCATTTTATGTTAGGTGAAGAAACATGTGGAAATTGGAAAGCTTCCCTCATCTTATGAACCAGTAACCCATCATGCGATTGCTTCATCACTGTTCCCGAGATTTTGAATATATCTGTGACAATGGAAGTCAGTCTTCAGAACTTAGGGGTATTTTTGTCAAAAATCATCGTACGTAAACAAGGATATTTTTATCTCTAAAATTTACAATTCGAAAAGTCAACAAAAAATAATAATCATACATAGATTTTTAAAATTTCTAATATAACATAAAATTTTATGATTTTAATTTTCCACCACATTTATTTATTGAAACCCATTTATTCAAATGGTGAAAAAATTAATACCACCATAACAATGTTAAATTTGGAAGCAATGGATGAAGTATTTATTCTGTGCTAGCTCTTACTTGCAAGTTGCAACCCATGGTGGTTATAAATCGTTATTGTAGGATTTGTTTTGTGTACAGTTGTTCATGTGCACTAAGAATTATTTTCCATGAAGCTGCCTCTTTGCTTCGTGGCTCTCTCCCCTTCTTTTTTGTGATGAAGGGTTATATCTCTTCATTGTAGGATTAAGGTTTAAAAATATATGCTGCTAGTTATCTTCTAAAAAACATGTTATGCCCCAGTTTTATTTCTGATGAACCAAGAAGATGTAAGTAGAGACAATTTAACTTTTTTTATCATACCATATATTTTAAAATACTTATATTATAATTAAATTATATATTAGGTTATAAATCAAGAAAATGAATTTGAAGAAGAATGATAAATAGATTAGTTAATTAGTTTCATTAATCTCATTCTCCCTAAGAAAATTGAATGATTTTATATTAAAGATAAGAGGTAGTAGCCTGTTAGTCAATGAAAATGTCTATTTCACTTTATATTTACTGCTCTAGGGTTTGTGAATAAACTAATTGCATCATTCTTCACTGCAATCATTCGCTTTAACGAAAATGTATACTGTTGATTTATATGGGTGCTTGTCAATTTTCATTTTACAGTTAATTTTGCATTTATATGTAAGTGTAAATGTATTGAGTTAATACAATTTATATAGTGCAATTGTGTATATATATCCATTTTCACTCTGTATATTCAAGCTCCTTTGCATTCTTTCATAATACCATATACAGTTAATTGTATGATTACCTTACAATTAAATTATGTAAGTGTAATCACTCAAAAATAATTATGTAAGTGTAAATGCATTGAATTAAATTATGAATAATGTTTCAGTCTTCTAGAAGAACCAATTTCATTAAGTAAAATTCGAGTGGTCCAGATTTGTGCATTTTATTGTTAGGCGAAGAACCGTGTGGAAATTAGAAAGCTTCCCTCATCTTATGAACCAGTACCCCATCATGCACATGAAAACCAAAAGCAACAATCCGACCCAGTTTTATCCTCTCTTTTGCGTCGACGAATTGACTCAACCAAACCCAACTAAGCACAAACACCATACACACAATACATAGATAATTCTAGGATTATATTATTATTATTATTATTATTATTATTATTATTATTATTATGGTTTGAGAATCAGGACACGGAACTTGAGCGTTTTTGGTTTATGACAGATTAGAAGGAGGGAAGGAGAAAAAAAGGAAGGAAGAGCCTTTCTCCAGACAGATTAGAAGCAAATCCTCCCCAGCAGCTGGTGTGGCTCTTTTTTTTTTCCCCCTACTTGTAAATCTGACATGCAAAACCAAGCGAGGTGGAGGTCACGTAAACATGCTATATATGTCAGCACAATATGGTTAATTAATGTTTGACCATTTGATCTATTAATCTAGGGGTAACACTACTACTTTTTTTATACTTTTGGGGGCAACATTGCTCCTCAAAAAACTTCCGGCATAAAATTACTTCTCTGAGAATACTTCGAGGGCAAAAAATGTACCTTAATCATATTAAATATAATGAAAATGTACAATTATAAACTATTCATTATTTTCACAGCATAAATATTAACCATTCAAAGTTAATCCAACGGTGGAGAGGAAAGTTGATGTAGACATTTCTCTCCTCAGCAAAGCCCTGATGATGATCCCAAAAATGCATGGTATTACCTCCATTTTTAATATAAAAGTCAATTAACTTTATTAGAAGATTAAAAAAGAAAAAGAATTATTTAATTATTACATATTTCTGAAATACTTACATATATAAACAGATTGTGTGTATATATATTTATAAGTTAGGTAAATTAGTTTAAAAATTGTATTTAAAATTAGTAAGGCAAATACATATGTATATAAATCATATATATAGTAAAATGTCAAAGACTAAATTATAAAATTGTTTAAATTATAGTGGTTGAGTTGCAATGAATCAATGTCCAGGGATTGAGTTACAACTGAGTGAAAACTACAGGGATTGAGTTGAACCAAGTCAAAATTCAGAGACTGAGTTACAACTGAATTAAAAGTTGATGAACCAAATGATCTCTCAGAATTATTTTTGTTACATGCGTGGTTTGAAAAGGGCTGTAAGGTTTTGCTTGATGAAACTTGATGAATATATCCCCACCCTCTCTTCAACAACTAGCCATCTAGTAGTGTCACACAAATATGAAACCCTTCCACTTTGGAGGGATCTACCCATAAGCCTCTCTAAGTACTACTCAGAACTACTGCAGTAACAGTGTCCCTGTTGCAGTATTTAAAAACTAGATTTTATTATATATATGATTTAAAAAAATGGTAACAGTTCAGGAATAGGATAATAGGAAATGAATAGATGGTAATACAGATTGTAATGCTTCTAGATATAGGGGAAATAGTATGTGAGTTAGGTTGTTACTTTTTTAGGTTTTTTGGAGAGTTTACTGCTTTGGCTATTGGTGTTTATACATTTTTTTGTGATTAATAAAACTGACTGCTTTTGATTCAAAAAAAAAAATCATAAAAGATTGACTGGAATATTCTCACAGTTGCGTACTTGTGTAGCTTGTTTAACTATCACAAAAGATTGACTGGAATATTGACGTTTCAATTGCGTACTTGTGTCTTATATATTTGATTCGCAATCTTTAGTGAACAATTGGAGGTGACGAAGTGTTTGAAGAGGCAATATAATGTGAATCTGGACCTGGAAAGCTGGAATGGAATTGGCTGAATTGCAACTTGCGGTGTGTTACTTTGCAACACGTGTGTTTGTGGTTTTTACTTAGAGATATTTTATTATAGTATATAATTATCATAGATATTAATATATGTTAATTAGGGGATTAATGAAATATCTGAGTGACCCGTAGTCTTTTAGGGCTTTGAGCTAAGATATGGTAAACCTTAGTCACCTTTACAAAAGAGTGTTCTTTGATGGTGAGAGTAACAAGTGAAACTTGACAGCTAGAATGATATAGAAAATCCAAATTTCTCTTGAGATTCCTTGACTGGTTACGGGTATTCCCTATTGCTATCATTGTGCCTTTCCCCCCATCAAAGTAGATTTATCACACTATGTGAGTTATATTTTGACCCTTTATTTGTTCTATATATGCCTTTTTCTCATTATTAATCTTGGATTCCAAACAAAACAGATAAAGTAATGGTAAGAGATAACATATCTTTGTTGCATAAAATCAATATTTTGAAAAGTGTAAATGTTTAAACAATCCTTTTGTTTTTTTATAAATAAGTAAATTAATTTTTTTATTATTTTCGAATTAGTTCAGTGAGAGTCAGTAATTGTATCTAGTGCGTCTTCACGCGCATAATGCTCCACAGAATGATAAAGGGACCAAGTATATAAAACATGAATGATTTGGTCATTATGAATGATCGTATTTTGAAACAGGTTGATCGGCGTTCACTTTATATTGATCGGCGTTCCCTTTATATTGATCGGCGTTCCCAAACAGGCTATCAGTCCAGGTTGATCGCGCATAATAGTAATAATTAATATCTCCAGCCTTTTAATATTTTATGAATTAAGGGATAAGTGAAAATGACAAATTTGACACTTCACAGTCTCGCATATTATAGGATTTTTGGTCTAGTCATCACACATTCCTATATATATATTATATCATTTATTTAATATAAAAGTTGAACCCAAACATGACAAGATTCCTTAGACCACTGACATGAACTAAAAACAGAAGATAAACCAAAACAAGCTAGCTTTTTAACTAAAAAGTAGCACGTACTCCCTCGAGCGATGTGCATGGAACATGTTATTATTACATTGATCACATTACCCAAACTTGATGGTATTAAATGCAGAATAATTTAATTCCGTAATGTTCATTTCAATATAAATAGATTCAATTGCAAAATACAATTGTAATATAAGCTGGATGAAATAGTCATATGAGGAATATTTAATGCGTTTAGTAAGGACATATATATATTACCACGCATATAAACGAAGTGGAAATACAAATAACAAAACCAAGATGGGATAACTCAAAGCAATAATCTATTACCAAGCGAAAAAGACAAGCAGTTAAGGTCTACACAAGCAATGGCATCCACAAGTAGGAGGTATATATGGTGCACATCAATGTAATCATAACCAATCAACTGGACAGATTTCTAAAAACTTCCTTGTAGACAACATTTATTGTTATATTTACTTGACCATTCTCATTAGTAGGGACATTTATTTTCAAGCCATCAATACTTCTAACTTTGGACAATGCAACATATAATTACCCATGTGTAAATACTGGCTTAGAAAGATATACTCCAACATGATGAAGGGATTGCCCTTGACTTTTGTTTATAGTCATTGCAAAACTGAGGTTTACTGGAAATTGTCTCCTTCTCATACGAAACGACCATCTACTTTCTGAAGGGTTCATATCCATCTTATGAATTGACACCTTTTGATTTGGCTTCGAACCACTCAATGTAATTGCTTCAATAACATTCTTACCAAGCTTAGTTATACATAGTTGAATACCATTACATAATCCAGATGATTGGTCTATATTCCTCAAGAGCAAAATAGGAGATCCCACTTTCAATGTCAACTTGTGGGGTGGCGAACCGGAGCTGTTAATAGTGTTCAAGAACTCTGTCGTGTACAAATTGTCAAAGCTATCACTGCCATCTGAAGATTTACAAACAAAGTCAGAACTAAGATATTCATAAGCATCACCAGGCAATAAAGAACACATATAGTCATTGATTTTAGCTACTGTATCTATGGTTGGAGCCAGTATCGCTCTGTCACTAAAATATTCATTATTGGAAAGTTTTCGTACCAAATCTTCATAAGTAGATTGCATAATGGCCTCTATTAGATTTTTTTGATTCTGATATCAAAAGTCATTAAGGATTTGGATATGATACACACCATCCACTGCTTGACCTATATTCCCATCACCCACATCTAGAAGCCATTTACTAAACCATTCCAAATGATTGTTCTTTACATTTGAAGATCCAGTGGTTAACCGCATGTTTTTTGTCAAATTGAAGATTCTACAATGATCCCATAACATTGAAGATGAAATACACGCATTAACAATTGTAGCTCTTGTACCTTTTGGTATTACTGGAAGTATTTGACGGAAGTCACCGCCCATAACTATGCATTTCCCACCAAATAATGAATCAGAATGCATGATATCCCTGAGAGAATGATCAAAAGCTTCAATGCAACACCGCTGAACCATAGGAGCTTCATCCCATATAAGCAACTGTGTTGATAATTAAGTTTGCGAGAGCAGAGTTTTGTCTAATTGAGCACATTGAATACTTAGTAATATGTAATGGTATCGCGAAACGTGAATGGGTAGTCCTACCTGAAGGAAGTAAAGTTGCTGCAATGCCACTTGATGCAATTGTCAACACAATCTCTCATTTGGCACGTAAGGTAGATGTCAGTGCATTCCATAAGAATGTTTTTCCTGTGCCACCAAAACCATGGACAAAGAAGAACCCTCCTGATGATGAATTTAATGAATACATAACTTCATCAAATATTAATTTCTGCTCATCTGTAAGAGAATGTGTAAGTGCTATGGCTTCACTTTGCAGAGCAATCCTATCATAGTTTAATTCTTGTGCTATGAGATTATTGGTAATATCCATGAATGATGTTTCTGAAGGAGTTGGTAGGGTAGGGTACTTATAAAGGCTCTTACCATTATTCCTAAGTAGAAGAACAATATCTGTTAAGGCAACTTGTTCTTTTTCATAATCTGAGATAGAAAAACCTACATACAAGTAATCATTATATTAAGAATTTTAAACGGAATATGCTATATACATAATTTAAACCAGTATTTACTATAATATATTTAATCAACATTGACTCACATGCATAATTAGGAT
>JANTPZ010139788.1:18016-38135 GCA_025593235.1 Vachellia pachyceras | reverse complement strand
TGAAAGTATTGCAGAAAAATGTATCAAAGAAGACCTCCATATTCCAAGTACTGATCTTGTTGTTGAAAAAGAGTTGAAGGTTGAAAATTATGCAGAAATATGTAAAGAAGAACTCCTTATTCCAGCTACTGATAGTGTGGTTGAAGAAGATCCCCTCAATCATGAAAAGAAAATTGAAAATATGAGTGGGAGTGACTTTTGTGAGACTATCATAGAGAAAAAAGTTGTGTTTGAAGAAGAAAAAAATATTGAGAGTATAGAGTGCTTTCAAAATAAACAGAGTAAAAAAAAGAGTTTTGAATTGAGTGAAAAGAAATATGAAAAGATTTGTGAGGAAAGTGAGATTCATAATTATTACAGGTATTGCAGGTATCCTTGGTAACTAACGATGATAATCATTCTGTTCATTGTGATTCTAGTGTATTGCAGGTATTCTTAGATTTGTTTCCTAAGAAGCCATCTGATGGATTTTTACCCTCGAGGAGTATCATGCACTTATTTTACTCACATGATGAAGATTCGAGGACGAATCTCTTTGAGGAGAGAGGGAATGATGCGACCCAGCATGACGCATCAACAGCAAAGGCAATAGATAAGACACTTGAATGTACAAACTCATCCTCAGACTTAAACACGGCACAAGTTCTTTCAATGGTCATGTTATTTACAAGAATTGAATGGGTATGTGAACGTGTATGAATGTGTGTTTGAAAGGTATATAAAAAATGAAGAGTACGAATATACTACTGATGGTGGAATGAAGTGTAAAAAAAGAAGAAATTTTGGCCGCGGCAAAAATCAACTTGTGTCACAGTGAATAACACCCGAGAGGATGCTCTTGTTGAAATGCAAAGCTACGCCGTGGTGAAAAGTGAATTTGGTCATGGCGTACTACACCCAAGAAGGTGTTTCTTTGAGATCCAAAATTTACCCATGGCAAAAGTGCGGATGTGATGCAAAACATAGATGAAAACTAGTGTATTTGCTGGAGTTCCTAAAATGAAATGTTATGCTATGGACAAGTTAATCCTATATTATAAACAGATGCAAATTTGAAACTGTGACATACCTTAACTTAACTTCATTATATATTGATTTGGAATCAATGGGAAGCCTCAAAGTGATTACAAAGTCCAAATAGTTTACTTTGAAAACTTTCAAGTTTTTGAAAGTTACTATTCACTGCATTTTGGACTAACTTTGAAAATTCATAACTAATTCTAGAAAAATCAAAATTAAGTGATTCCAATTTCTATTTGAAGCTTCTAAGTTCCTTTATAAGGTAAAAATACTCATTGAGCCATTAACTTGCCCAAATGATACAGTTTAATTCGTGAAAAGCACCGTTCATTGGTCTTTTCCTATTTTCCCAGGTTTTCCAGTGATTTTCTTCAAAATTTGGAACTTAATAACTTTCTGTACAAAACTTCAAATTCAATGTTCTTTTCCTTTTTTTAAAACATGTAATATGAAATATTTTTTTGTAAAATTTCATACCATTTGGAGTTTATTTGCTCTGTTTCCCATTAGTCCAAAGTTGGGGTCTTGAGCAATTTTACTACTACTTTTACAACTCCATACTTTTCTACTTTCTTTCTTTAGGCATGCTAGTTCATTTCCTTTCTTTTCTCATAATTAAACTTGCATTATCCCATATTTAGATCATGCTTTTACCTCTTAATAAACATCACTTAGTAGAGGTTTAATTACAAAACAACATATAAACTCAAAACTAAAGCATCATATTAATACATTTCCAAAACATTATTTAAGAAGGCATCATAAAATTAGCTTCATGCTTCAATAACCTTCTCCTTACCCTTTGATGAACTTGTACCTAGAAATGGTTAGTGGGGGAGGGTGAGATTTTTGGAAATCTCAATAGCAAAGCTTACTAACATGAACAAAAATTGCATGACATGCTTTAATAAATTAATGTGTAACAAAGCAAAATGTGTACCAAGCACATATCAATGCATATGGCCATAGCATAATGTAGCTCATAAACACATTTCCATAATGTCATAAAGTCATGCAAATCATGAGAATAATTTCACATTATGTTAGGTAAAGTTAGAAATCTTTGCTACCTTTGATTCTTAACTTTGTTCTTGATTTTGTAATCTCCTTGGATCACTTGAAAATTCACCCTCTTGAACTAAATTCTTGCCTAAAAAATGGACAACATAATGGGCATCAAACACATGCCATTTTCAATGCAAGAAGCAATGTAAAAGCCCCTTAACCATTCTCTTGAATTTCTTAATCCCTAAAACATCAATTTGTCTCTAACTTTCTCTAATGCATCCATAAACTTGGGACCACTTATACCCTACACAAAAACTCATTTTGGATCCATTTGAAGCATCAAAATCATCAAAACAATTCATCTTCACCAAATTCCAGCTTAGGCTGAAACTGTTCACACATATTCAAAAATATGAATTTTTTCAACTTCCAACACTTATACCACTTGATTCTTGTTTCCAAACTCTCATTCATGCATGGGAAAACATGATTTCAACTCTTGTACATCAAGTGGAAAATTGGACAGCACCTCCCCTATTTTCTCATGATTTTCCAAATTTACAAAAATGACAAAACAACTTCAACAACAACAACAACAACATCATCATCAATATGCTTCTCTCAACAAGAGGAAGCATTTGCAACCAACAAATGGCTTTAAATCCCTCTCTTTCTCACTTTTCTCTCAAGAACCCTAGGTTTTGAAACTTGAAAAAGAGAGGCCAAATCAGATTTTGGATCCATGGAAGAGGAAGAGGAAGTTGCAAGGATCATTTTCATAAATATCACAAGGTAGTATGCTTGCTTACGTTTGATTTTCCACCCAACTTTTCCTCTCTTCCTTGCTCAACAATGGCCTGAATTCTCTCTTCCTTGGGGCTGGTGGTTCTGTCATGAAATGGCTGAAGGAAGAAGGGAATTTGCTGATTTAATAATGCTCATTTATTGAATTAATGGAATGGAGGGTT
This sequence comes from Vachellia pachyceras, assembly GCA_025593235.1. Taxonomy (NCBI): domain Eukaryota; kingdom Viridiplantae; phylum Streptophyta; class Magnoliopsida; order Fabales; family Fabaceae; genus Vachellia; species Vachellia pachyceras. The sequence goes on along the minus strand of JANTPZ010139788.1, from coordinate 35,139 downwards.
TAGATTAAGCCTTGAAATCTTAAAGAAAATCTAAAGGTTGGAACGGTGCCACATTTCACACATGTGCTTGCTTCTAATTGGGACTTCAAAAGCTGTCATGATGGCTGAACATGGGATGCCAAAAAAATCTGGTTGGGCTTATCCAATTGAATCTCATTCGGTTACTTTTACCGATTACACTTTTTACCGGTAAACTTAACTTTATTCCGGTAAATCATTTTCTACTTTTCTGGAGATATTTTCTTTCCCATTTAATCTCCATAATTTCATTTTGAATATAACAAAATTATTATCCCCAAAATATCCTTTACTTTTCTCAAATTTTACAGAATTAATTTATCCCGTCCAAAATCCCTGAAAACGTACAATCAGAGAGCAAAATTCTTTGAGGGCCTTGAAAATACTATATTTTTCACTGATTCTCTAGCCCTTTTCCTTTTTCCAAAATGCCCTCTAGATATTTGAAAATTAATTTTTGAAATAATTATGTTTCGGGGATTTTCGGGTCTTTTTCGGGTATTTTTCCTAATTTTCGGGGAAATTGCCTTAACTGTACACTGGATAATAACTTTATTAAATACTATAAAATTCACTGTATTTTTTTATATTTTTCTCTAAATTTTTGGAGGGCTCCTGATATCTTAAATAATTACTTTCCCCTTCAAAATTATATAATTAAAATTCTATTCTGAATTTGGAAAATCCGTGATTCACGATTATGCTCCGTGACTCGAGCTCTATCTGTTGGGCATCTATAAGTTTTTGGTCAACAATTGACTTTTGACTTTGACTTTGTCAAATGACCAAAATGCCCTTTCACTTTCTCATAATTACAATTTTGCCTTTACTTTCTTTACTTTTTGCAAAATTACCATTTTGCCCTTACTTCTAATACTAAAAGACCTTTATGCCCTTGGTCTTTTATTAAAGGACCTTTGGGTCCTTTTCTATAAATTTCTCATCCTCACAGTATTCTAGGGCGGTTATATTAAATTTTGGAATTCTTTCGAAACTCCATAAACCAAGCCAATTCTGACTTTTCAATTTCTGGCTATAACTTTCCTTTCTTTATAGACTATTTACCTCTGATTTCTCTTTTCATTTTCTAGTTATCGGATTAGCATTTATTTTAGCTAGCATAAAAATTATGGATATTACAGAAACAAAGAAAAGTGCACAACAAGCAAACAAAAGGCACAATCTAGCTTAAACTAATGGCTTAGGCTCCCCGGCAACGGCGCCATTTTTTATCTGCATCTATGCCATAGATGATAGTTTAAAATCTTCGTTATTGTCAAACCTCAAAATGGATCAAAAAATTGTGATTTCCAAGGATTGCACTATAGGGTGCAACCCCAGGGTCGTTCTCTATGGAGCCTCGTGTACCACTAGTTAGTTAGCTTGTGTTTGAGTTTGCTTTGCAAATAACAACCGTTTTTGTTTCAAAATTGTATGGACCTAAAGCTAATTACAAAGCCAAGTTCCTTTTTTTTTGGGAGTTTTTTGGATTGTGGGAAGCAGTAAAAACAGGGTTAAAATACAAAAGATGTTTGATGTAGATTTCCTTCTTGGAAATGGTTTAAGCCATCATAGTCACAAAATATGCGGGAAAACAGTAGTTTTCACACTAAGTTTCGTAATGTAACCTCAACAACTCGCTGGCTCAGAAACTCCATGTAATGAACTCCATTATGAAATATCCAGCCTTTTTCTGTAAAATTGAAATAGAGGCCAAACTGATAGTTATGAGATAAGGTAAGGCTAATAAATAAACGTATAGAAAAAGAAGATGTCAATCGACTAAAAAGACCCTGGTCAATTTAGTCTTGAGGATTTGAAATTACTAAGAATGTAAGCCAAGGATGTAAATGTCATTAAGTACAAAGACCAAGGGCAATATGGTCATTGGATAAAAAGGGGCCAAACCAGTAGTCAAAAGTCAAGTCAGAGCCCACAGATAGAAAGTTTGAAAGAAGATAATGCTGATGGGCTGAATAACCCAACGTCAGACTTGGCTCAGCGGGAGAAATTTTATGAGAACTCCGCAGTTAAGCATGCCCGGCCTAGAGCAGTGTAAGGATGGGTGACCTCCTGGGAAGGACCCAAAGGTCATTACACAAAAGACTAGACGGCGAAAAAGTCAAGGGCAAAATGGGAATTACGAAATGTTAGACAGTGTAAGGGCATTTTGGTCATTAAGAGTAGTGTAAAGGCATTTTGGTCATTTGAAAAAGTCAAAGTAAAAAAGTCAACTGTTAACGAAAATATCAAAAAAATTCACAGATGCCCAAAAGATAGAACAAAACTCACTGATTAACTTAGATTTGGCAGATTGTCAAAATGTGGCTTAGATCTCTATTTATAGAATTTTGAAGGTAATTCGGCCGAAAATAATTATTTGAAGTGCCAGGAGACCTTCATCAGTTGAGTTCAGGGAACAGGAAAATAAAGTGAATTTTATAGTAATTAATAAAATTATTGCTCAATATACGATTGAGGCGAATTTCTCGATTTTAAGGAAAAATGCCCGAAAATCCTGAAGATGGGTTTTTCTTTAAAAATTATTCTCAGACAATCCGGAGGGAAAATTGATGAAAGGAAAAAGGGCTAGAGTATCAGTGAAGATTTTGGAAATTTTTAATGCCCTAAAAATATTTTGCTCGTCGGAAATACGTTTTTCAAGGATTTTCGGCAGGATAAAATTACACTGTTATTTTTGGACGAATTTCAAGGGTATTTTTGAGAAAATATTTCACCATATTAGTAAATGAATTATGGAGATTAAAAGAGGAATAAAATATCTCCAGAAAAGCATAGAAAAATTTACCGAAATAAAGTTATATTTTACAGTAGAAGTTGTAACTGATGAGGTAACTGGATGACATTTAGTTTGGTTAGAGTGACTAAGTCTTAACTCCTAAGTTACTCTCAATTATTACCACTTTTTATCAACCAATGAGAGGAGGATGTGTATGAGGTGTTGGTAAGTTTACAACCATTATATTGGTCTCATTAATTCAAGATTAAATCTTCACCATTTATTCATTAGCAAGAGATAACTTAAATAAGATTTTTCCTGCCTTCCCTTACCATTTTGGACGGCATTTGGGAAGCCAAGAAAGGGAGAAAGAAGACGCCATCTTCAAGATTCAAGAGGAAGAAGAGCTTGAAGAAATTCAAAGGTAAGAAGTTTTGGTACCTAAAGCTATATCTTTTCTTCATCCTTGTTATCTCTTCTACCTATTCCATGGAGGATTAAACCTCTCTTTTTAAGATTCGAAGTTTGTGTTCTTGAGATCAAAAGTTAGAAAGAGAGAGATTTAGAGCCAATAATCATATGCAAAACACTCATTGTGTTGTAAGGAGTAATTTGGTGTAAAGCTTGTGATTGTTTGGTTGTTGTTTGGTTATTTTGTAAATTTTGGAATGGTAAACCCTAAGGGGAGGTGCTGCCCAAATTTCTAATGGATGTAGGAGAGTTGTATTCAAGCTATATAATCCATGGAAATGAGTTTCGGTAAAGAATATGTGATTGTATAAGTTGAAAGTTTGAAAAATCATGTTATTGTGCTTTTGGAAGATTTTCGTCCAGATATGTGATGGTGGGGAAGGAGTTGATGATATTAATGCTTCCAATGGATTTAAAATGAGATTTTTTGTAGGGTAAAAGTAAGCACAAGTTTTGGGAAGCATTAGAAATCATTAAGACAAGTTTCCAAGCTCCAGAATTCTTTAAAAGAGCAAGGGAAGCTATATTGCGTCGTTGGTGATTCTTTTGGCTAATTTATGACTTGAGCTTGATGATTATGTTCTTGTGTAATGCTTAGGAAGTTTAAATACCAAAGAAATTGTTGGAAAAGATTAACAAGAGAGCTTCAATTCCAAGGGGAATTAAGAGGACAAGGTAGCAACACTCCTAACTTCCTAAGTTGCCATGTTTGTTGTGTGGTTGTAGCCATTTAAATTGTGAAACTTTACTTGTGTGAAAGCATGATGGTTGTCTTGGCTTGGGTGAATACTTGATTGATTGTTCTTGTTACATGGCATACTTGATTTCATTAATAATCATGCACGTAGATGTATTATTAGAGTGTTTGCTACTCAGATTTCCTTGAAATCTCACCCTCCCCAACTAACCATTTTAGGTACAAGCACAAGCAAGAGTAAGAGTAAGGTTTATTGTGATTGAAGATGGCATGATATCATGTTCCCAACCAGATTTTCAAAACCCATGTGCTGCCATAATAGTAAATTTATGATAACCAATAGAAATCAAGCACATGTGTGCGAGGTGGTGAAATTCAAGCCCTTGGATTAAACTTGCTTATTAAGTTTAAATCTTAACCATTCAAGTTTTGTGAAGGAGTTCTATTTAAGACAAAAATCTTCTCTTCCTCTTCCATTTGGTGTCATCACTTGTTAGGATTAGGATTACAAGCAACGGAATTTAAAATTTTATAATCCCAAATACGGATCTGTCAAAGGCGTTTAGATCGAGGAGATGAAAGCGTACCTTTTGCGTTTCGAGATTGTCCCTTCCTCTGCTTCTGGACCTCTTCAAACTCCACAACCTTCCGCGCTCTTGCTTCCCGATCATGAGTAGCCGACGTTCTTTCAATCACCTCCCTCTACCGGTATCCACACGAACAGTCTCCAACAATAGCAGCGTGCTAGCGCCTCTTTATTTTCACTCTCTCCCTAGGGTTTCGTGGCTCAAGAACGAATTCAAATACAGAATGGGATGCCTCTTCTGTTCACGAGCACTTATATTTATAAAGCTCATAGAGTGCATCATAATCAAGGATTAATCTTTTATTAATCTTGAAAAATTCAAATTTTAATTTCAAAAGGATATTCTAGATCTAATCTTGAATTTCGAATTTCAAATAAAAGATATTTAAGATATAATCTTGAAATTTGAAATTCAAAATGTGAAATTCGAATTTTGCAATCTTAATTTGAATTAAATTGATCTGATCAAATCATATCCATTTAATTAATCCAAACAATGAGCCAACTTATTTAATTTATCCTTATAAATTAAATTGATGTTAGTTATTTAATTTATCAAATAAATTAAACTAACACACACAAATATTATTTATATAATATTGTGCAATTTCAAATTTCAACATATATACACATATATTTAAAATTCGAATAAACCCTAGAAATAAAGCTTATGTTGGGCTGTTCCTGTGTGCGACCCTGTAGGCCCATATAAAGTTGGCAGTGGGCTAATCTCACCATAAGCCCACAAGTCGCAAGCGGTCTCTAGCAAGACATTACAACTACCCAAATCATACTGGGATCGTTAATACGACGTAACCTTTTATGCAACCACATCACGTCCCTTTTGTCACGCGATATTTTGGTCAAGGATGAGGCATGGATGACGTCATCCTCCTATTCCCGACCATTACTTTCTCGATCCCTGAGTAGTCTAATTAAAGAAACGAAAACCCCTTTTCATTATAGCATGGCCATACATTTCTCAAACTCACTCATCGAGGAGCCCAGTAATATCTCTCAACTAATGTGAGGGACAAATCCTATCTTGATCACTCACATTCCTCCACATGAAAACCCCTAAGCCCAATCATAGCCTTTATCATTACCCCGATCAAAGGTGACTTTTGACTAGGTCAAAGCTTAGCGACTCTTATGTAGGAATCCATGATGATCTCAGGTCGAAGGGCATTGTGACGTGATTACATATGAGATAAGCTAATGACTTAATCCATGTAGCTTTCTCATAGCAGGTTGGTCCAACACCTTGTACTTTTATAAGTGCCTATGACTTTGACTCGTATCTCCATACCTTATCAAAGTCATACTGGTCTTGCTTTGTCTTTGTTCCCACATAGATAACTGACCAGGGCATTTAAGACAATATTCATAATTTGCCCATGGATGCAATTATCATAATAAACAAGAAAAATTTATGATAATTAAATGCAGAAAATTCATTAAAATAAATAATGTGCGAAGTATAGTGATTGGTCCTAGGGCACAATTTCCAACATCACTTTCAGGCCAAGGAAGAGAGAAAGAAGAAGCCATAGCCAAACAAGAAAAGGAAGGAAGAGCTTGAAGAATAATCAAGGTAAGAGGACTTACCTTCAAACTAAGCATATATTCTTGATCCTTGGAGCTTCCTCTACCTTTCTATCAGTTTAAATTTTTGATTTTGCTCTCTATTGGTGGCTGGAAAGTTAGGGTGCATGAGAGGAAAAATGGAAAGGAGAGGGATTTAGAGAAAATAAATGGTTGCAAAACACTCCTTGCATGATGAGGAGAAGATATGATGTATATATTACTTGGGTTTGTTGTTTGTATGGATTTTTGGAATCTCAAACCCTAAGGGGAGGTGCTGTCCTATTTTATATTTGATAAGGAAGAGTTGTTTTTGAGCTAAATAATCCATGAGAAGTGTTTTGGGATGAAGAATATGTCATTATATGTGAAGAAAAGTTGAAAAATCCGATTTTTGGAAAAATTCCAGATTTTCGTCCAGATCTGGTTCATGAAGAAATAATGTGATTTTCATGATTTTGATGCTTCCATTGAGTTTATAAGGAAAATTTGTGCAGGGTAAAAGTGAGATATGGATTTGGGCAGCATTAGAAATCGTAAGAGCAAGTCTCAAAATTTTAAGGGTGCTTAAAGGAGCATTAAAGGTTATATTGCGTTTTTGCAAGTTTTCTTGCTTTGTGATGGCTGGAAATTTATGATTACATTCTTATGTAATGTTTAGGAAGTTTAAATACCAAAGAAATCATTGGAAAAGATTAACAAGAGAGTTTCAAGTTCAAGGGGGAATTAAGAGGACAAGGTAGCAACACATCTAACTTTGGCATCTACTTTGCAATGATTATATATATATGTGTTGATTGCCATGTTTGTTATGTGGTTGCAGCCATTTGAATTATGAAATCTCATTTGTGTGAAAGATTGATGGTTGTTATGCAATTATTGTCTTGACTTGGTGAAAACTTGATTGATTGTTCTTGTTACATAGCATACTTGTTTCATTTGATAATCATGCATGTAGATGTATTATTAGAATGTTTGCTACTGGGATTTCCTTGAAATCTCACCCTCCCAACTAACCATTTTAGGTACAAGCAAAAGCAAGGATAAGAGCAAGGTTTATGGTGTTTGAAGATGGCATATTATCATGTTCTAGCTTGTGGAAATTATGTATTGTGATTGAAGTTTATGTTTGAGAGTTGTTGTAGTTATGTAATTATAAACCTCTACTTGGTTAGCAAGTGGATATATGATGATGCATGCATGAGTAAGGGCTTAAATGCTAAGGGATGTTAAGGAATTTACCATGCATTGCAAGAGGATAAAACTTAACTAAAAAGAGGCTTTGACAAATTTTTAAAGAAAAGCTAAAGTTTCAAGTGAAGGGTTCCAAAACCCAAGAATATGCCTTATTTTTGGAATAGCGATAAAAAAATAGCAAACGAACTCCGAATGACTTGAAACTTTCGAGTTAAATACTACACGTCATAAGCTTTAAAATGAGCCAAAGTTTGCTAAATTTGGATGTGTAGATCAAGAGTTGTGATTTTCCAAAGTTGAATGATGAATCTAGAAAACTGGAAAGTTACCAAATGAATAGTGATTTTCATGGAAAAACTGTATCATATGGGCAAGTTTTGGCCTGTAGATCACTTTATAAGCTTCAAAAAGAAATTTGAACCACTCAATTTTGATTTTTCTAGAATTAGTTATGATTTTTCAAAGTTGGGCAAAAAATCTAGAAATTGACCAAATGAATAGTAACTCCGTTTTAAAGTTTTTATTTTCACTTATTTGGTCAATTTGAGTTATCCAAGGCTCTAAAGTGGTTCAGGAGTGATCTAATATGATATTTATAGGGAAAATAAGGAGTGTTACATGTTACACATTGCATGAAATCCTTTAAAAACACTTAGTATGTGTACGGAAGTCGCCAAGTGAAAAATTCAACTCAACACAATATTGCCTCAAAAATAAGCACAACTAGAAAGATAGAAGGGAACAACAAAGATCTCATTAAATAGGTAGAAATGAGACTTCACTCTACCAAGTCAAACAAAAAGCAAATTCAATACATAAGTAATCCAAGTTTGGTTTAACCAAGACCAAGTATTTACGTACAAATCACTAAGTTCTAACTCAGAAACTATGCAATCTATAAAATAAATACAGATTAAAACAACTACTCCCCTTTTTAGCTCCTTGAACTCAAGATATCCTCATCTCCAAGAGGAAAGAAGGTGCTCAGCTACTCATAGCAAGCAGTTTAAGACTCCAAATAAATGAAGCACAACTAGAAAGATAGAAGAGAACAACAAAGATCTCATTGAATAGGTAGAAATGAGACTTCACTCTACTAAATCAAACACAAAGCAAATTCAATACACAAATAATCCAAGTTTGGCTTGACCAAGATCAAGTATTTACATACAAATCACAAGTCCTAACTCAAAAACTATGCAATCTATAACATAAATACAGATTAAAACAACTACCCTTTTTTAGCTCCTTAAACTCAAGATATCCTCATCTCCAAGAGGAAGGAACGCTCAGCTACTCATAGCAAGTAGTTTAAGACTCCGGATAAATGAATGGAGGTGCATTATGGGATTGGGGATGACATAGTTTTGATAGAGTAGAGAAAAATGGAGAAGAATGAGAGTGTACCGCTCTATTGCGTCCCACCTTCGACACTTACCCTAATTGGCATAAGTTAACCGTCCAGGGTCGGATCCAAGGAGGTGGGTTGGTTATTCTTTCCATTTGGAGCCTGATCCGGTGCTGATACGTGATATTTATTGCGGTGAACCTCTCCCGAGAGTTCTTGCTCGCCTGCTTGATCTTTGGCCACGGTGAATTATAAATTACGCCGCGGCTAAATGTTCCAGAGCTACTTCCTTCTGTTATTTGCTTAAGTTTTTGAAATGAAATAACAAACATTTGAAGTATCACTTGCTCATGATTGAAATTAAGTGCAAACATATCATTATTCATGGCAAATGCACCCAATATCTAGCTAATCAAAATCAACAACTCTAACGCCCAAATTAAGCTCAGAATGGGTCAGGAAAGGCAAACATTGCATTAAATGCTCTGGGAACTCAAGCAAAAATATAGAAGAAATAAAGCTTAATCACCATTTAAAATCTTACCTGCTACGTTAAATATATTCCCTTTGACCTATAAGAATAAGTATAGGCTTTAAATGCAAATATATTCGACAATCTGCATAGAGGACTTCTTCGTTGTCATAAGAGAGAAAGCATTAATTGAAGCTTTAAATGCACACAACGACAGATTGACGAAGATTGTTGAAAATCGGACTGGATTTTTATTTATAGAATTTTGAAGATTTAAAGTGGATTTTATAACATTTTAAAAAAATATTGCCCAATATACGATTAATGCGAATTCCCATAACGGAGGAAAAATACCTGAAAATATATTTTTATTCAAAAATTAATTTTAGATAATACAGAGGGCAATTTGATGAAAGGAAAAGGGCTAGAGTATCAGTAAAAATTATAAAAAATTTTAATTCCCTAAAAGTTAATTGCCCGTCGGAAATACGTTTTTCAGGGATTTTCGACAAGATAAAATTATCCTGTTATTTTTGGACGAATTTCAGGCATATTTTTGGATAAATATTTTGCCATATTAGTAAAGGAAATATGGAGATTAAAAGAGGAATAAAATATCTCCAGAAAAGCAAAGAAAAAAATTTACCAGATTAAAGTTACGTTTACCAGTAAAAAGTGTAATCGGTAGAAGTAACCGAAAGTTAATCGGTTTGGTTAGCGTAACCAAGCTTCTAGAAGCTGGTTACCCTCATTAATTGCAAATTTTTGCCAACCAATGAGAAGAGAGCAAGTGTTAGATGTGGTGGTAAGTTATTAACCATTAGATCAAGATAGGATAAATCCTATCCTTCCAAGTGTTTATGAAGAGATAAGCTAAGTCAAATTTTTAGCTCTCCTTCCGGCCATTCCTCACGTCATTTGGCTGCTCCAAATAGAGAAATAAAATGAAAATGAAGAAGGAGGAGAGAGGGGAGCAAAAATGATCACAACATCGAGGTAAGTTGTGATCTTAACTTGTAATCTTCTAGTTTTCATGCTTCCTATGATTCCTCTTCAATCATATGATGGTATTTTCATGGTTTATGGTGGAAATATGCTGCTGGAATTCTTTGGTTGTTGAGAGAGAAAGTGAAAAGATTGCTAAGAAATCAATCCATGCATGTTTTGGAATTGCTTGATGGTTGTTTAGTATTGTTTGAAAGTGTAGAGGGATTTTTGGAATTTGAACCCTAAGGGAGAAGTGCTGCACGAAATTGATATGCATATGGAAGATTGGTTTTGTGCTAAATAATTATTAGGAAGTGGATTAGAAACAAGATTATGCCAGTGTATTTATAGCAAAGTTGAAAAATCCAATTTTTAGAAAATTTCCATATTTTCGATCAGATCTGGTTCATGAAGAATAATGTGATTTTTATGATTTTGATGCTTCCAATGAGTATAGAAGGAAAATTTGTGTAGTGTATAAGTGAGAAAAAGTTTGGGGAAGCATTTGAAATCATAAGAACAAGTTTGGAAGTTGTAAGGGTCTTGAAAAAGCAAGAGAGGATTTTATTGCGTTTTTGTGATTTCTTCTATGGTTGATGACATGAGAATGATGGATATGCTCTTGAATCATGTTTAGGATGTTGAAATACCCAAGAGCACATTTGGAAAGTTAATCAAGGGAGCATAAAAGTCAACAACAAGATAAAAATCCAAGTTAGCAAAACCCTCTAACCTTAAGCTAAGTTACTTTGAAAATGTATATGAATTTATGCATGACATATATTGAAAATTTATGATGATTGAATGTGTGAATATGTGCTTTTGTGTGCTATGGCCATATGTGTAGCACACCTTAACCTTACCTTTAGCTTCATTTTATATCCATTTGGAAGCACCTTTAGGCCTTTAGTGACTTAGAGTAACCAAAGAATGAAAAATAAAATTTTCAAGTTTATTTTTTTTTTGTGAATAAAATTTTCAAGTTTAGGGTTACTATTCACGTCACTATTCACAACTTTTTGGACCAACTTGGAAAATTCATAACTAATTGTAGAAAAATCAAAATCGAGTGCTTCCAATTTCTATTTGAAGATTATAAGTTCCTCTACATGGAAAAAATACTCATTGGGTCACTAGCTGGCCTAATTGATACAGTTTAATACTTAAAAATGTACTGTTCATTTTGCAATTTTTCATTTTTCCTAGGTTTTTCTGTGATTTTTTGCTAAATTTGGAACATCATAACTCTTCATACAAAACTCCAATTCTAGTTTTATTTGCTCATTTTAAATCTTGCAATATGAACTATTTTTCGGTAAAAATTCATCTCATTTGAAGTTCATTTGCTCTATTTCACGATAGGTCAAAGTATAGGGTTTGACCAACTTCACACTTGCTAAGTAGTCAAACTTGTGACTTTCTAACTTCATAATTTGACATGCTATCTTTTGGGCTTCTTTTGATCATGATTAACCAGGCATTTGTGAATAACTAAGGCATACATTCACTACCTCATGGCTACCACATAAGTAAGAATTTAATTTACAAATTACACAACATGATCAAATTTAAATTCCAAACATTATACATAATTTCACAAGCATATTATCACATGGCATCTTCAATAACCATTTACTTTGCTCTTACCCTTGCTTATACTTGTACCTACATGGTTGGTTGGGGAGATAATGAGATTTTTGGAAATCTCAATAGCAAAACTATCTAACACATTTCACAAATTGCATGACAACTTTAAGCATATGTGTGAATGTATAAAACTGCAACATGTAACATATAAATGCAAATGGCCATAGCATATAAAGCACACATTCACACCTTTATCATCATCAATTTTCAACAAGTCATGCATATTTCATCAACTATTTTCAAAACAACTTAGATTAGGGTTAGATGGTCTTGCTACCTTTAGCTCTTAATTTTCCTTTAGCTTGAATGCTTTCTTGACCATTTGGAAAATTAATCCCTTGCACCAAACTCTTGCCTACACAATTCATAACATTATGGCCATTAAACACAAGCCATTACCAATATAAAAATCAATGTAAAACTCCTTTAAACTTCCCCTTGAATTACATAAACCTTAGAGCACTTATACTTGTCTTATTGGTTTCCAATGCTTTCCAAAACTTGAGCTCACTTATGGCCTACACAAAACTTCATTTTAAAGCCATTGGAAACATTAAAATCATCAAAACAACACTCCTTCATCCACTTTCCAGATTTGCACGAAAATTCACAAGTGGAAAGAAAGTGATTCTTTTTCAATTTTCCATGGTAAGTAGCATCATTTTCTTATTTCTAAACTCATTCTCATGGATTCTATAGCTTAAATTCAACTCTCCCTCATTCCATAAAAATTTTGGCAGCATAACCCCTTAGGGTTTTGAATCCCAAAATTCAAAACAACAACCAAACAACAACAATATATACACCAAATTACTCCTCACAACCCAAGGAGCATTTTGCACCTAAGTATTAGCTCTAACTCCCTCTCTTTCCCACTTTTGATCTCAAGAACACCAATCTTGGATCTTGAGAAAGAGAAGCTTATCCAAGATTTCAAGCCCATAGAAAGAAAGAGGGAGTTGCAAGCATCAAGAAAATGTGAGTTTGGTTGATTAGACTTTTACCTTGAGTTTTATGAAGCTTGTTCCTCCTCTTAGCTCTCAAAGATGGAGTCTTCTTTCTCCAATTTTCCAGCTGCAAACTCAAGGCCAAAATGAGAAGGAAGAAGGGAAAATTTCTGTTTTATTAATCCCTTGATAAATAATAAAGGGCTAAGATGAAAGCTTACTTATTAAGCTTTAATCTAAGGGCTTAAAATTGCACCACATATACAACACATGCTTGTTTCCCATTGGGTGGTAAAAGGGTGTCATGATGGCTGCAACTTGATGGTAAAAATCTGTTTTCATTAACCAAACTGGATCCCATTCGGTTACTTTTACCGATTGCACTTTTTACCAGTAAACATAACTTTATTCCGGTAAATATTTTTCTACTTTTCGGGAGATATTTTCTTCCTCATTTAATCTCCATATTTTCCTCTTGAATATGGAAAATTTATTATCCCCAAAATACCCCTTGACTTCCTCAAATTTTACAGGATTATTTTATCATGTCCAAAATCCCTGAAAACGAGCAATCGGAGAGCAAAATTATTTTAGGGCCTTAAAAAATACTACAATTTTCACTGATTCTCCAGCCCTTTTCCTTTTTCCAAAATGCCCTCTAGATTGTCCAAAATTAATTTTTGAAATAATTATATTTCAGGGATTTTCGGGTCTTTTTCCCGATTTTCAGGAAAATTGCCTTAATTGTACATTAGATAATAATTTTATTAAATACTATAAAATTCATTGGATTTTTCCATATTTTTGTCTAAATTGAGAGCTCTTGATATCTTAAATAATTATTTCCCCCTTTTTGCCCTTCAAAATTATATAGATAGAAATCCAGTCTGAATCTGGAATATCCGTGTATCACGATTGTGCTCCGCGAGTCGAGCTCTGTCTATTGGGCATCTGTAAATTTTTTGTCAATAGTTGACTTTTGACTTTGACTTGTTAAATGACCAAAATGCCCTTCCATATTCTCATAATTACCATTTTGCCCTTACTTTCTCTATTTTTCCAAAATTACCATTTTACCCTTACTTTTAATACCGAAAGACTTTTATGCCCTTAGTATTTTGTTAAATGACAAATAGATCCCTTCCCAGGGATCACTATCCTGAAATTACTCCAGAGCAAGTGTGCTTAACTTTAAAGTTCCTACCGACTTCCATCCACCAGGCCAAATCTGATTCTGTAACTTCCGCCCCAAGCACAAGAAAAATCTCCGATTCAACCTTCAGGCGAAGATTCACATAAAGGCTGAAGTGTGGGGGGATCTAGCGCTAAACTTCTCTGACAAATGTGTCGGAGGCTTTGTTGATCTGGTTACATCACTGTGCACAGGGAAGATTCCAATCGTCTTCCTCAAGTTCTCATCATCATCGCCTGGATCAACATCAGTGACAAGCCGTGGTCCAGTCGTCTTCCTAAGCCAAGCTTCGGAAGAGACAAGCTCAGCTCCATCCTTGCCTGGATCAGCATCAGCGAAGTGACTGGCTCCGAGAGTGCCATCCTCGCCTGGAGACAGAGAGCGCTCATGAGTTAGGAAGCTTTTGAGCAAAAGGGGATTTGGGAATTGGGGATTCTAATTTCTGAGTCAGGAAGCTTCTTCTTTTTTTTTCTTGAAGTAAAAAAGAAAAGAGAAGAGGTTGATAAATTGATGTAAAAATATGGTTGCAGCTAAGTATCAAACTTTGGACGCATGGCATTAGACATATGCTTTTGCCAAACAAGCCAAAGAAGCTATTAGTGTCTAGGCGAAAAACTAAATATATATATATATAATATCCACAAAAATATATAAATATACATGAGCGGGCAAGGGCAACCTGAGGGTGTGCCCGTAGCTAACTGTTTAAATGTAGAGCCCATCCCGTTTAGGCCCGCCCATGACTGGCCATTATTGGGTGGGCCCAAATGAGAAAATTCTCCAGCGGGTTCGGGGGGGTTTAGCGGGTTCCAAGTCACTTGCTTAGCCCTAATTAGCTTATAAGTCAAGCAAATTGATTTGAAGAAAAATAATAAATATATTGGTTTATTAACTTCCTTATAATCTTCCAAATAATGCAAGATAGGAAAGCGAAAATGGAGAAGAGAGCAAATAGAGAAGAGGAAGAGAGAGATAGAGAGACTATAAAGGATAGAGGACACCAAGTACATAAAGGTGGGAAAATGGGCCCAAGCCAATCCCTTAAACTAACCCTTAAACTAACATAGTTAAATTGGACTATAATGGATTTGAAGTTCCCAATTACCTGTATAAATGTATGATAAATACAGATAACATACAACTAATATTAATCATAACAACGGTGTGATTCACATTATTGGAAGTTATATTGAAAATTGATAATTTTTAGATATTTTCAATTTACGTAATTTTGCAAGTAACAAAATAAAAAAAGTAGTAATGTTGAACAATTAATTATAGAGAAACAAAGTTAATAGTAACATTCAACATTCTAAAATATTTTTTTCTACGTATATCTAGTACGGTAAAGTATTTTTTGATGGAACCATACACAGATCAAGTTCCTTATAGTTAAAACTGATAATATTTCAAAAATGAGTTACATGATCATATGTGATTAGAGAACTTGACTTGATAAACGTAAAGAATTTGACCTGATCGTGAGAGGAGTTTTGTCCTTACGTGAACGTGCTTTTCTAATACTATAGCAAACATGACCAATGTCATCGTCTAAAGAATACTTGTATGCATAAAAAATAAATGCAATCTTTTAAAAATGGTGTAATTTTAACAATTCTACTAAATTGATTTAAATGTCCATATTTTTCATTTGGGACCCACTTGCTCTTCATCTAATTTTATAACGGACGTAATTTGACATAATTGCTAAAACTGTACAGTTTTTTTTTAAAAAAAATAATGTATACTTTTACACTCTCCAAACTTAATTATGCCAAAGGAGCAAAAAACTTTGTTATTAAAATTACATCATACCCTACAAATATTTGGTTAGCCATACTACCTATAAATTATTAACATTGTGACTTGTACTATATTCCCAAAATTTCTGTCAATGCACTTGAACAAATTAATTCATGAAAAATATTAGATTAGCATCTTTTTTTTCATGTTGTTATGTCAACCAAGCAACTGTCACATTGATCGAGTCAATTTATAAGCCAATTGATCTGAACGAAAACAAAGTTCTATCAAATATACACATACATATATATAACTAAAAGTAGTCTAGTCAATACATGACTTTTTTTTCCCTCTCAAAGTTAGCTAATAAGCTGATTGAGAGAGACATTTGATAAATAGACATGTAGTGGATTTCAACCTACGAATTAACCAGATTATTTAAAAAAGAAAAAAAAAAGAGTTAATACTACCATCGTATTTGTACTTAATACAAGATAAAGTTGATAGATTTAAAAAAAATTAACGAAGTTAAATAAATTATTTAATAATAAGATGTCATAGATATCCCTGGAATACTTATTTATAATGTTAAACTATATAAATATATATCACTTTTTAAGATAAATAAATTAATTTTAAAAAATGATAAATATATATACTTTATATAGTAATTTATTTAGCTTTTTTAAGTTCAAATTATTCAAAAACGGACCTTACATTAAATACCCGAGGCAGTGTATTCTAACTGTTCAGAAAGTCAAATCTATCCCGTCTCAAGAAACTCTTTAAGCAAGCAGATTGGTTTTCAGGTTGTTTTTGACCGGAGCAATAGCTTAGTTTGCAAGATAAGTTTGTGTGTTTGTTGAAGGCCGCCATATGAATTCAATTGAGGCACGCCCATTATTAGAAGGACTTCTAGAACTGAATTCGTTTCTCTTA
This sequence comes from Vachellia pachyceras, assembly GCA_025593235.1. NCBI lineage: Eukaryota > Viridiplantae > Streptophyta > Magnoliopsida > Fabales > Fabaceae > Vachellia > Vachellia pachyceras. Next base: position 18,571 of record JANTPZ010139788.1, on the reverse strand, counting down.
ACGAATTCTTTAGTTTTGCTTAAGAGCTATTTGCCTTTGATCTTTTTATATACCAAGAAATAAAATTGTCAGTGACACCAAAGAAATGAAATTAATATTATTTAGGTCGTGGTCGCAAAGCAAACAACGTGGACCCCATCGACAATTCACTTATTTAAGCCTATTTAAAAGGCATAAATTTTTTATCATATTTATGAATTTCTTATTATTATGTAAACTTTTTACGTATAAAGTTATATTAAATATGAATAAAAGTAGAAAATTACTAAATTAATTTTAAGATAGCTTTAACATGGGTTTTAAGTTGTTTTATTATCGTAAAAATATTTGGAAAGTGTAATAGGATCGGAGTAACGAGGAGAGATGCTTTTATGTGTCAAATATATAGTACATATGGAATTTTGTTCCGGCAAAGACTTATTCAAAGAGAAAAGAAAATAAACAAATAAAAAAAGATAAAACATTAACATTTTTCAATATTTAACTAATTACATGCATCTTTGATACAAATATTCAACAACAATATATAATATTCAATCCTGTTTAACAAATGAA
>JANTPZ010139788.1:0-17996 GCA_025593235.1 Vachellia pachyceras | reverse complement strand
AAGCATCAAGAAAATGTGAGTTTGGTTGATTAGACTTTTACCTTGAGTTTTATGAAGCTTGTTCCTCCTCTTAGCTCTCAAAGATGGAGTCTTCTTTCTCCAATTTTCCAGCTGCAAACTCAAGGCCAAAATGAGGAGGAAGAAGGGAAAATTTCTGTTTTATTAATCCCTTGATAAATAATAAAGGGCTAAGATGAAAGCTTACTTATTAAGCTTTAATCTAAGGGCTTAAAATTGCACCACATATACAACACATGCTCGTTTCTCATTGGCTATCCAAAAGTGGTCATAATGGGCTGCACATGGATGAAAATCTGTTGGGAACCTTGGTTACTCTAACCAAACCGGTTACCATTCGGTTACTTCTATCGATTACAACTTTCACCGGTAAAAGTAACTTAATTCCGGTAAATCTTTTTCTACTTTTCAGGAGATATTTTTATCCTCTTTTAATCTCCATATTCTCCTCATAATTATGACAAAATCATTATCCCAAAAATACCCCTGGATCTCATCAAAATTTAACAGGGTATTTTATCTTGCCGAAAATCCCTGAAAACGAGCAATCGGAGGGCAAAATACTTTTAGGGCATTAAAAATTTCTACATTTTTCACTGATTCTCTAGCCCTTTGTCATTTCCCAAAATGCCCTCTATATTTTCTAAAATTAATTTTTGAAATAAATTATATTTCGGGGATTTTCGAGTCTTTTTCCCGATTTTCGGGAAAATCACCTTTATTGTATATTGGGCAATAATTTTATTAAATACTATAAAATTCACTGAATTGTTCTGTGCCTTGAACTCAACTGATTAAGGTCTCTTGATACCTCAAATAATTATTTTCGGCCATTAAATCTTTAAAATTCTTAAATAAAATTCTAGGCCGATTTTTAACAATCCGTCGAAACTCTGCTAATCAGTGAGTTCTGCTCTATCTTTTGGGCATCTGTGACTTTTTCTGATATTTTGATTGTTAGTTGACTTTTTGACTTTGGCTTTGTCAAATGACCAAAATACCCTTACGCTTTCTCTTAATGACCAAAATGCCCTTATACTGTCTAACTTTTCATAATTCCCATTTTGCCCTTGACTTTGTCGCCCTTGATCTTTTGTGTAATGACCTACTTCCTAGTAGGTCACCCATCCTGAGATTGCTCTAGGGTGAGCATGCTTAACTATAGAGTTCTCATAAAATTTCTTCCGCTGAGCCAGGTCTGACTTTGGGTTATTCAGCCCATCGGCATCAACTTTTTCCGCTCTTTCTATCTGTGGTTTTTAACTTGATTTCTGACTACTGGTTTGGCCCTTTTTATCCAATGACCATTTTGCCCTTGGTCGTTATATTTAATGACATTTATGTCCCTCGCTTACATTCTTATTAATTTCAAAGCCTTAGGACTAAATTGACTAGGGTCTTTTTGTCCATTGACATATTCTCTTTTCGTACTTTTATTTCTGGGCCTTGTCTTATCTCATATCTATTGGTTTGGCCTCTATTTCAATTTACAGAAAATGATGGATATTACAGTGGGCATGGTCAGAATCATGATGGTTCAAATTCCCACCTGAAGAAGGGAAAGAATGATAAGATCCATAAAAAGGAAACAAGTGGGCATAGTAAGCATGCTGAAAGTGCATGTTATCGTTGTGGTGGAAAGGGTCATTGGTCTCGTACCTGTCGTACACCAAGACAACTGGTTGACCTTTACTAAGAATCACTAAAAATAATGGTAAAGATCAAATGTTGAGATAAATCATGTTGATCAGGATGATAATTTTAAGTATGGTGACATGAACATTACTCTTTTGGATGTTGTTGATTTCCTAGTTTAAGTTATTTGTCTCTTTGGACATCTATGTTTTAGTATGGTTAAAGTTGTAATGGTTATATATATTTCCTTTTAATTATATGTTTTTTATTTCATGTAATGAAGAATGAATCTTACTAGCATCAATCCAGAAGATTTATGCCTCGTTGATAGTGCAACAACACACACCACACTCAGAAATGATAAATATTTTTCTTTCTTGATAATGCAAGAAGCTGATGTTTGGACTATATCTGGTAGAACAAATTTAATTCAAGGCTCCAAAGAGCTAATATTTTGTTGCCTGAAGGAACAAAATTATGCATTGATAATGCACTTTATTCTACCAAGTCTAAGAGAAACTTGCTAAGTTTCAAGGATATCCGCAGAAATGGATATCACATAGAAACAACAATTAAAAATAATCAAGAATATCTTAATGTCAAAAAAATATTTTCTGGTAGAAAGAATGTATTAGAAAGTTTTCCTGCATTTTCTTCTGGTTTATACTATACATTTATAAGCATAATTGAAACACATGCTATTGTAATCCATAAGTTTACTAATGTAGACTAGAAGTCTATTAATACAAACTAACAGTTTGTCAATTTAAACCAGAAGTTTACTGATGAATTTAATGTTTGGCATGATCGATTAGGCCATCCCGAATCAACCATGATGCGAAAAATAATTGAGAACTCATGTGGACATACCCTGAAGTGTAAACAAGTATCACAATCCCATGATTTCTCATGTGTTGCATTTTCCAAGGGCAAGTTGATTATTCGGCCCTCACCAAGCAAAATACAAAGTGAATCTCTCACTTTTCCAGAACGAATTTAGGGGGATATTTGTGGGCCTATACACCCACCATGCGGTCCATTTAGGAACTATATGGTTTTAATTGATGCATCAACTAAATAGTCACATGTCTGCTTATTATATTCTCGTAACCTGGCATTTGCGAGATTACTTGCTCAATTGATTAGATTAAGAGCACATTACCCTGATTATCCTATCAAGAAAATACATCTTGATAATGTTGGTGAATTTACTTCACAATCTTCTAATGAATATTGTATGTCCCTTGGAATTGACGTTGAACATCCTGTAATTCATGTTCATAAGCAAAATGGACTTGCAGAATCATTGATTAAGTGATTGAAATTAACTGTAAGACCTTTACTTATAAAATCTAATCTCCCGATTTCTGCTTGGGGCCATGCCATTTTGCATGCAGCAGTGTTGATTCGCATTAGGCCAATGAGTTATCTAAAAGTTTTCCCATCACAAATGGTTTTTGGTCAGAAACCATATATTTTCCACATACGGACCTTTGGGTGTGCAGTGTATGTGTCGGTAGCACCATCACAACGCACAAAAATGAGTCCTCAAAGAAGGATGGGAATTTATGTTGGGTATAAATCTCCTTCAATCATAAAATATTTAGAACCATCTACAGGAGATTTATTTACAGCCAGATTTGCTAATTGTCATTTTGATGCATCGATATTCCCAACATTAGGGGGAGAAAATCAGCAGTTGAATCACGAGATTAGTTGGAATGAATTATCTTTGGCTCATTTTGAACCTCGGATAAAATATGTGAACTGAAAGTTCAAAGGATAATTCATTGACAGAATTTAGCTAATCAAATGCTAGAAGCATTTACTGACCTAAAAAAGAGTAACAAAGTCACATGTTCCAGCTGCCAATGCTCCTATCAGAATTAATGACCCTGAAGGAAAACATATTATGAATGAGTCCAAATCACGCTTGAAGCGTGGAAGACCAATCGGTTCCAAAGATGAAAATCCTCAAAAAAAGGAGCTAAAAATATAGATGGTCAAATCGAGGATAATCAAGAAAAGATAATCACTCCAGAAGAGCCACCTCTAGAAGAGTTATCTCAAGAAGAGAATGTGGTAGTCCCAGAAGAGACACGGTACCTTAAATATGTGAAAATAATGAGATCTCAATAAATTATGTTATGAATGGAATCCCATGGGACCGAAATGAAGTTAATGTTGACTTCATCTTTGCTTATAATCTAGCATATGATGTAATGAATAATAACGAGGATCATGAGCCAAAATCCATTAGTGAATGTCAACAGAGAAAAGATTGCCCTTATGGAAAGATGCCATTAAGGCAGAATTAAAATCATTAGAAAAACGAAAAGTATTTGGACATGTAGTCCTTACACTAAAAGATGTAAAACCTGTTGGATATAAATGGGTTTTTATGAGGAAACGAAATGAAAAGGGTGAAATTGTAAGATACAAGGCACGTCTTGTAGCCCAAGGCTTTACACAAAGGCATGGTATCGATTATGAAGAAATGTATTCACCTGTAGTGGATGCGATTACTTTTCGTTATTTGATTAGCCTGACTTTAAATGAAGAGCTTGATTTGCATCTAATGGATGTTGTGACTGCCTATTTATATGGCTCACTTGACAATGATATTTATATGAAAGTCCCTGAAGGACTAAAAGTGCCAGAAGCACAAATCCCTGAAGGACTTAAAGAGTCAGAAATATTGAGTTCTTATTCTCGAGAACAATATTCAATCAAGTTGAATAAGTCCCTGTATGGCCTGAAGCAATCAGGACGCATGTGGTATAATCATCTTAATGAATATTTGTTGGAAGAATTGTATATAAATGATCCAATATGCCCATGCATCTTTATGAAAAAAATCTGGAAGTGAGTTTGCCATAATTGGCTCCGTTTGGATAGCCCGTTGGGAGAACGGACACAGATTCCGAGGTAGTTTATGTGAGAGGAAAATTGTCTCGGTAAGCGCACACGTTGTGCCAACGGGCTTACCAAACGGAGCTATTGTTGTTTATGTAGATGATATCAATATCATTGGAACTCCTGAAGAGTTACAAAAGGCAATTAATTGTTTAAAGAAAGAATTTGAAATGAAAGACTTAGGAAGAACGAAATCCTGTCTTGGATTACAGATTGAGTAAATTAAAATTGGGATCTTTGTATATCAAGAAACTTATACAATAAGGATCCTAGAACTTTTTATATGGATAAATCACATCCATTATGTACTCCAATGGTTGTGAGGTCTTTGCAACCTGATAAAGACCCATTCAAACCTCGAGTAATTAGTGAAGAAGGTGATGAAGAACTACTTGGTCCAGAAGTACCATATCTTAGTGCTATTAGGCACTAATATATCTTGCCAATCACACACGTACTGATATATCATTTGCTGTTAATTTATTAGCAAAATATAGTTCTTCATCAACATGAAGACATTGGAACGGAGTGAAACATATTCTCCGTTATCTCAGAGGCACTATGGATATGTGGATATTCTACTCAAATAAATCCAAGCACGAACTGGTTGGTTATGCAGATGCTGGATTTTTGTCTGATCTACATGATGGTGAATCACAAACTGGCTATCTGTTTACATGTGGAGGTGTAGCTATTTCATGGCGATCTCTAAAGTAGTCTATATCAGCTACATCATCTAACCATGTTGAAATTCTAGCAATCCATGAAGCAAGTTGAAAATGTGTTTGGTTGAGGTCAATAATACATCACATACGAACAACTTGTGGTTTATCTTCAAGAAAAATGATCTCGACAATCCTATATGAGGATAATGTTGTATGTATTGCCCAACTAAAGGAAGGGTACATCAAGGGTGATCGAACAAAGCATATTTCACCAAAATTTTGCTTCACCCATAATCTTCAAAGGGATGGTGAAATTGATATCCAATATATCTGTTTCAATGAGAATCTTGCAGATTTATTCACTAAATCTCTTCCAGGTGCAATCTTTCAAAAGCTTGTCCATGGCATTGGTCTTCGTAAACTAAAAGATCTCAAGTGATGTTGTCATGAAGGGGAGTTGATACACGCAGTACTCTTTTTCCCTTTTCTAAATTTTGTCCGACTAGGTTTTCCTAGAAAGGTTTTTAATAAGGCAGCTCTGGACAGTGTACAATGAATAGTGTATTCTTTTCTTTGGCTAGGTTTTGTCCCACTGGGTTTTTCTTAGTTAAATTTTTAATGAGGCACATTCATAATGGACATCCAAGGGGGAGTGTTATAAATATATTAAATAAGTGGATGTCCATTGACTCTTGACATTCTGCATCATAAATGTTGTACATGAATTGTTACAGAGAAACGAAAGGGTTATTCAATGTACGAAGAGTCACAATTTATATTCATTAATTCTATTATTAATTGTTCATGACCCTTGGAGGTCATTTTCAGAGGCCTATAAATAGGGCTTTGTACTTGATGAATGATATAGAGAAAGTGAATAAGAATTGCATTGCTCTCCCATTTCCTCTTCCTCTTATCTCTTATCCCGAAAGCTCTTACTTTTATAACAATTAAAATATTTTTCTATGTATATAATTATTTTATATATCATAATATAGACAAATTAATTTAATGAAAAAGGATTAATATAAATACTTTTAATAAATGTACTCAACTTTTTTTAACATCTCTAACAAAATTCACCTAGTTTTTATATTAAAATAGTAGCTAGTAATACACACAACAAAATTAGTTTGAAAGTAATTGCACTTTCTCAAAATTTTGAATTACCCGTGACTAGATTCTATAAAAAAAAGTTAAATATAAAAAAATTCTAATAACAAGTGAGTAGGAAAAGCCTATTTGTTATGACTTTAAGAGAAAGAAGATAAAGGAAAAGAGAAAATTAGAGAGCCATGGAAGATAAAGCTCTTATTCATTATCTCTATAGTGGCATGAGTTTACAATATCAGAGTATCATGAGAAAATAAAGGGATACAAAACATAATCGGGGATAATGGGAGACACAAACATCCACATAATAATATTCATAACACTCTCCCTTGGATGTCTATTTCTAAAGATATGTCTCATTAAAAAAACTTCAACTAAGAAAAATCCAATGGGACAAAAACCTAGTAGAAGAAAAAAGATTACAAGTTTATTGATATATCTACAAATGTTGTCTCATTAAAAACCTTTCTAAAGAAAACCCAATGGGACAAAACCTAGATAAGGGAAAAAGAATGCATCGTGTATTGACTCCTCCTCTTGATTACATCACTTAATATCTCTGAGTTTGTGAAGTTCGAAGTCATGATTAAACTTTGCAAATGTTGTACTAGGAAGTGACTTGGTGAACAAATTTGCTAGATTTTTTTACTAGAATGGATTTGTTGGATAATAATTTCAGCTCTTTTTCGAAGGTCATAAGCAAAGAAGAACTTTGGTGAAATAAGATTCACTTTATTGACCTTTACATAACTATACCTATACATGTAGACAAGTATAATAAGTAGCATATGCATAAACGATCAGTTCATGCTTAGATATACCTGAGTATAATAACCTCATATTCATAATGCCTCTCAGATAACGAAGAACATGGTTCACTCTATTCCAATGTATTTGTGATGTTGAAGAACTATATCTTGCTAATAGAATAACAACAAAAGATATGTCTGAGCGTGTGATTAACAAGATACATTAATGCCATTATAGCACTTAAGGATGGTAAAGTAAGACCAAATAGTTCTTCGTTAATTTCTCGAGGTATAAAAGGGTGTTTATTAACTTGCAATGATCTCACAACCATTAGGCTACATAATAGAGGTGACTTATCTAGGGAAAACCATTATAGAACCTTTATTTCAAACCTCTCTGTAAATAATCATTTTCCTTTTGGAGTTGTTCAGGAGTTTGAACGATGTTGATATTATCAACATATATAACAATTGACAAACTTACATGTTTCGTGATAAAAATGCGCTTTGATTGCTTCAAGCCACACAAAGACTTGTCTAACTGAATGTAATACTACTCTCGAGAATTTGTATTTGATGTTTTTAGCATATTGAGTCCTTTAGGGACTTTCATATAAATGTCACTATCAATTATACCATATGAATTTGCAGTCATGACATACATGAGGCGTAAGTCAAGCCCTTCATTTATTGTTGGACTAATCAAATAATGAAAAGTAATCATATCCACTACTAGTGGATGTATTTCTTCTCAACCTATACCAGGTCATTGTGTAAAACATTAGGCTATAAGACGTATCATATATCTTATCAAATTTCCTTTTCCATCTCTTTTTTATACAAACACTCATTTGTATACAATAGGCTTTACATCTCTAGGTGTAAAGACTACAGGTCCAAAAAATTTTCTTTTTTCAATAACATTAATTCTGCTTTAATGACTTCTACATATCTAAATTATTATACCCATATTTTGTCTTTTTATTGTTCTTATCAGTTTTTCTCTACTTCATGTGTGAATTAGAACCACTATGATTTTGACTATGCCCACACCCATGACTATGGTCATATCCACTATCTCGACTACTACCACTATTAGATTCAATTATAATTACATTCACTTCTGGGAATAGAGTTGAGTCCATTAGATGGAATTCACATTTTTTTCAATGAAAAAATCATTGTTTTGTTCAGCTACAAGAAGACAAAAAATTAAACCAACATATTTCTTAAAGCCTTTCTTCATACAATGTTGAAATAGGAGAAAATTGGAGGAATGAAACATGATTGAGTTATTCTTACTCATAGTCTTCAAGTCTTGCAAACACAAACGCATCCATTCATATTGAGCTTTTGAAGGATAACTAACTTCTGGTGGTCATACATTTCCCTTAAATTATTCCAAATAACGAGTCTTTTATGTATGTAATGAAAGGATGCTATGGGTATTTCCTAAGATTGCATACTAAACAACACAAATATCAACCGTATGCAATTGAATTCCATATATGCATAATCCTTAATGAGAATTTGATCAATTGATTTAAATTAAAATATTAAATTCTCTCAATAATCTGTGCACTCATACAATAATGTATTCCTCCATATTACGACTTAAATACAACTTTGCATACTTCAAGCAATTAAATAATTGCAATATTTAATAATTAAACATTCAACAATTCGGTAGCATGCAAAAATAAATTCTGCAATAATAATATTCCATAATTTGATGAAATGAATTATGCATATGAAAAGCACAATTAAACTTAACAAATGAGCACAAAGCAATTTTATCAAATACTCAACTTATGGTAATTAATAAAATTCTCAAGCATTTGAAGAATAAGATGAGCTAAAATAAATTTTATTTAACTCAAAACATTTTCAAGAATATTCTACAAATGACCAAAATGAGAAATAACTTCATTGGTCTCAATATAAAATTTTCAGAATTAATTCAAGAATTAAATGTTCATCGTAAATATCATGGAGTGCATTGAAATATCCATATATGTAAATTTTTATTGGGAGTTCAAAATCTCTCACACATTCATGTATTCAATCATGGTTTAAAAATTAATATCAGCGTATTTCACTCACATAAAAATATGCAAAAGTCATAAGCTACTAAAATAGCTTAATGTTTAATTTCCTTCATTAATAAATGATGCAGAAGAAAATTAAGTTTTGAGAAATATATAAAATAAATGGTATGTGGTGAAATCACATTTATTTCCACATTTATATACTCCAGATATCAAAATAATATGATTCAAATATTTGTGGAATAAAAATAAATGTCCATCTTTTAAAATGAAATAAAGCATAGTCCAACCTAGAGTAAATAGAGCCCAACTAGGATTTTTTTAAAAAAAAAATTGTCTATAAAAAGTCTCAAAACCAAAGACCAAAATGAATTTCCAAATTGGCCCATACATTTTCAGAAAAGAAAGCATTTTTTTTCAATGGCCCAACTATGTATCTTTTTTAAATCTTGGCCCCAAAATTCAAAAATCCATTTCCCTTTTCACTGGAATCAGAACTTCAAGAGCCCAGTCTAAAAGCCTAATGCAAAAAATAATTGAAAAACAATAAATAACAGTAAAACCAAAAGCCCAAATCATCAGGGCCAGAGTTGTAAAACAAAATAAGAAAAATGTATAGTAAGCCAAAAAATGATAGCCCGTAATGCTTTTAGCCCACTTTTGAGTAAGTGAAATAGTTTGTTTCACTTAGGGCTGGAGACATTTTGCCTGATATGTTACACACTTTCCAGATGCAAAACACAGCGTTTTGGTTCTCTTCTTCAAGAAGTCGGGTTAACCTACTTGATCCAACTCCCTTATGTTACTTAGATTCGCTAAGCCGCTAATCCTTTTTTTAGGATGTCTTCTCAGGCGACAACAAGGGGCCTTTTCTGGCATCCTTAATGGCCATTTTGGAGTGTCTCTCATGGGTTTTTTTCACAATGAGCATTATAGATGTGTGTGTGTGAATATATATATATAATTGCTTCTTCTCGGTGAAACAACCATTTTTCTCAATGGTAAGGCTTGAAGATTGAAAATAGCATACACACACAACAAATGTCAAGCATAGATCCATACACATTTTTTACAGATCTATGCACAGCACAGCATGGAACCAACAAATTATTTTAGTATTAAAGACGCATAGCATTGACAGAGTAAGAAAGGGCAAGGATAAGGAAAAGGCTCCAATCTTTGGTGGGTTACAATGGTGTAGCAAATGGAAGCTATTCTATGGAACAGGATGATCTGCTCTTTGAAGATGAGGACATTTTCTGGAAAATGCTAGAACTAACAAATGAGATAAACTGACTTAAGAAAATCTACCCAGTGATTCCAGTATCTCAAGAAGAATATAATGAGTGGTGTAGGCCTTGAAATTTTTCTTTAGTTATCATTGTAATTAGATGAAGGTTCAATTTATATATGCTTAAATATCATCTTACTAAGCTATGAGGCTTCTTTGAGTTTGAGTTAGTTGACTTACCAAATAATTACTTTGTAGTTAAATTCACTAACCAAGAGCTATGAAAGAACCATTACAGGAAAGTCAAATGTGGGGTACCCTGGGTTATTTTCTAGGACTATATGTTGATTCAAATATGGACACGATACTTTGATCCATTCAAAAACACATTAAGGAGTATTATCACATGGGTTCGTATTCCTTAGATTTCTCTACACTACTACAATAGACATTGCATAGCAGGATTAGGGGAACGCATCGGTTGGCCCCTCAGAGTAGATTTACACACTATGTCAGAATTACAGAATTATAGAATCCTTGTACCACTCATCATTGTGGTTGAGGAATGTTTCAATATAGAGTATGAAGGTCTCAAATTAATATGCTTTGAGTGTGGCTGTTACAGTCATCAAAGGGAGGCCTGCCCATGGAAGAGAACCACTGGCAACGCTGAAGAGGAGCAACCTAGAGACACTGGCCTGAAGCGTGAGGAGGGAAGCCTATTGGAAAGCGATCTGTAGAGGCAAGTAACAATGATAAAGCTCAATCTGTGGAGCAAGAGCAAAGTTCTAGTAGTAAGATGTGAGTTGTGAAGCGAAGGAGGGTGCCAGAGTTACAACCCAAATCACACGAAGGAGACTATCGGAGCAGGTATAGTCAACATCGCCAGAAAATTTTGATCCTTGGATGCTTGTCTCTGGGTCAATAATGCACAAGTCAGTAAGAAGCGTTGATCGCTGATCCGACTATAATGCTGTAACGTTAGGCATCATCAGTGTTAGGAAAGAGGGGGCACCAATTACTTCTTCCAGGTTTGATGCTCTGGCAAGAATTGAGAAGGAGAGTGATGGAAGTACGGTACCTGAAGCTATCACCAACAAGAAAACTGAGGATTTTGACAAGGAAAAAGAAGAGGAGACTTTATTAAAGAAAATAGAATAAGCCTCGGGATTGCAAGGAAAACCAGGCGTAAAGCTCTCAAGTAAAAGCAAGAAGAAAAAGGAAATATGACAAGCAAAATTACCTAGTGGGCCACAAGGAAACTCTAAAAAAGTTGTGGGCCAAGAAGAGAAAGGAAATGGGCCGTATGAAGGAAATGTTAATGGGCCAAAAGGAGATCTTATTTTAAGGAACAAGGATAAGAACATGGACCAAGATAAAATTCCAATACAAGAGGACCCAAATGGCAAAGAAAAAATCAAGATGATTAGCCAACGTACCCATTGTGCAGTAAGTGGAAGTATATGCCAATGGTTAAGAACAATGAACCCTCCCAGAACTCCATATTGATAGAGCTCCTTTAGCTGATGATATGTTAAATGTGATTATTAATTTAAATGAGGCAGGGGATAAAGGACTTAGGATTTGCTTTTTACAGGAAGGTTTGGATCCAAAGCCTCCTGATCCTTTAACATCAAAAACCGATGGAGAGGAGGAACAAATGGAAGATGCTAGGACAAAGCTAGGTAGTTTTGAGGATGTGCCTGCTACCATGGAAGATGAGGATCATCTTGATGAGTTTGACTTTGTGCTAGAAAAAGGAGCTATAAATAAGTGCTCTTCTCTATGCCTTGCTCTGTTATTTATGATTATAGCATCTTGGAATTGTAGGGGGCGAATAGTAGGATCTTCCTTATCCTTATCAAAGATTTGGTTAAGAAGAATATAATTGATACCCTCTATTTGCTTGAGCCTATAATCAATGGGTCTTATGCTGAAAACATGATCCATAAGCTTGGGTTCTCAAATTGAATTAGAATTGAGGCCTTCGGTTATTCTGAGGGAATTTGGATTCTTTGGGATTCTAGTGATTTTAAGGTGGAGTATATTATTTCGAATACCCAACTCCTTTATTGTCAAATTCATAGCCTGAATCTCAATCAAATCTTTTTTTGCTTCCTTCATTTATAGTGAAATTAACTATAAGAGCAGACCCAATTATAAAAAAACTATCATGGAAATTAGCCAGCATATTGAGGACAATTGGATTCTAGTTAGGATTTTAATGCTTATAGAGTTCCTACAAATAAATATGGAGGTGCTCTAGCTATGAAGCAGTTTGATGATTACATTCTTGATACTAGGCTACATGAGCTAAATGACCTTATTTACAGATTTACTTGGGAACATGGAGGGGTTAGGGAAAAGTTGGATTGGGTACTTTGCAATGTAGCTTGGGAGATTAACTTTCTTAACACTCAAGTGCGTCATCATAGCATGTTTCATTGTTTGGCAGCTTGGAGACTTGAAGAGGATTTCAAGGAAATTATGGACAATGCATGGAGGGACAAAGATCGACTTGAGGGGATTAAGAGCTTTCAAGAGCAGGCCACTGACTATAATGATTCCTCAGTCACTAGCATTCCAAAAAGGTGAAGATAGATCCTAAGGAGGTTGAAGGGAATTGAAAACTACAAAGACAGTTGTACTCCACGTAACCTTTACAAGCTAGAAAAGAAGCTGTGAGAGGATTATAGTAAGCTAATGATGCAAGAACTTTTTTAATTCCAAAATTCCAGATGTAATTGGCTTCAATGGGGAGATTGGAATACAAAGTACTTCCATTCTTCAAGCATTGTTAAACAAAGAAGAAATGAGATCCTGGCCTTGCAAGCTGCAAATCGTATATAGATACATGACCTAGAGAAGCCAAAGACCATGGCTAGTAATTATTATAAAGATATGTTCACTAAGGACCCTAGCATCTCTTCAAGTTCTAATTGGCCTAATGGATTCCTCCCGCTGCAAATCTCCCAACTTGAGTCTCTCTATGAGGTGTAAGCGATGTGGAGATAAAAAATGCAGCTTTTTCTATGGGAGCTTTCAAAGCTCCCGAACCTGATGGAATCAAAGCTCATTTCTTTCAGACACAATAGGAAGTGATTGGATCTCAAATATGCGAATTAGGAAAGCAAGCCTTTATAGATCCTGCTTCTATTAAGGCGGTCAACCAAACCAACATTGTCCTTATCCCTAAAGTAGAGAATCCCACCACCTTGAAAGAACTGAGGACTATTTTTATGCAATGTTAGCTTTAAGGTGTTAATGAAACTCTTAGCCAACAAATTTTGATCTCTTATGGATGACTTGATGGGGCTTGAGTAGAGTAGCTTCATTGCAACAAGATCAAGTTATGATAACATCATCATAGCCTAGGAAGCATTCACCTTATGAGATCCAAACTAGGGAGAAAAAGCTACATCACTGTAAAAGTTGACATGCAAAAAGCATACGATAGGCTTGATTGGGGTTTTCTTGAAACTATGTTGCGAGAGGTTGGTCTTCACAATAACGTAATTCACCTAATTTTAGGTTGTGTGTGTATGACTATTATGATGATTCTGTGGAATGGGATGGAGGGCCCCGAATTTACCCCATCTAGAGTGCTTCACCAAAGGGACCCGCTTAGCCCTTACATCTATGTTCTCTGTATGGAAAAATTGGGGCACCTGATCAAGTCTGAGTGTAGAGGAAATAGATGGAAACTTCTGAAATTCCCCAATAATGGCCCTAGAATAGCTCATCTTTTCTTTGCTGATAACCTTTTGCTATTTATTGATGTTTCCTTGGGGAAAATGAAGGTTATCAAGAGTGCTATGGCTAGATTTTATGGGATTTCTGGCCACAGTATAAATTTGTCTAAATTCAAAGCTTACTTTTCAAGGAATGTTAACCTAGGTAAGACCTCAATTTGAAGTCATGAGTTGGGAAATGGAACCACTAGTGACTTAGGTAAATACCTTGTTGTCCTACTCATCAATTCGAGAGTAGACAAAGAGACTTTTGGTTACATAACAAGGAAGGTCAAATTGAGGCTCTCATCCTAGAAAGGGAAGTATTTAACCATGGTTGGAAGAACGACGATCATCAAATCGATCATATCAGCCATGCTTGCGTACCAAATGTAGTCAGTCATTTTGCCAAAAGGAGTCCTTCGGGATATTGAAAAGACTACTTGGAACTTCTTTTGGGCACAAGATGGAAAAAAAGGAAAATGAACCTCGTGGCTTGGAGTCAGATTGTGAACCATGAGAAAAAAGGAGCGCTCAGCATAAAAAATCTAGAAATGCAAAACAAATCTTTCATTATAAAACTTTGTTGGGCCATGATTGCTAAACCAAATACCCTATAGGTAAAGTGCCTAAGAGCCAAGTATGATTGTGGCGAGAGCCTGATGCCAATGATGCTAAAGAAGAAGACCAATCCCCTAACCTGGAAAGCCATTATTGAAGTCTGTGAGCTTTTCATGTCTTAGGTGGGTAGAAAAGTAAATAGTGGGCTTTCTACTAAGGTTTTATAGGACTTATGGACCCTGTTGGGAAAACCCTTATAAGGTTGGCTAATCATAATCTTGATTATATTAACCCTGAGGATTGAGTAGCATATTTTATCTCCCTAAGTGGTAGTGGGATGTTGAGAAATGGGCCCGCTTCCTTTCTCCTCACATCCTTACTTCTGTCCTGCGAATCAAACCTCCTTCTAATGACAGGGATGATGAGTTCTGTTGGAGAGGCTCTCCTGATGGCACTTTTCTATTAAATCTACTTATGCATTCCTTACCAAACCTATTGTTGAGGTGTTCAATCCATTATATCGCAAGATTTGGCATTGGCTAGTTCATGAAAAGATTAATTTTTTCCTGTGGCAAGCAATACATGAGAGATTGGTCACCAATTCCTTAAAAGCTAGGAGAGGTTTATCAATGATAAGAGACTACCCCTTTGGCTGCAATTGTGAGTAAAGCATTATCCATACATTGAGAGATTGCACGAGCGCGAAAAAGTGTGGGAAAATTTCTTAACCTTAACATGTATATTGCTTTCTTTTCTTGTGATTTGCAAGAATGACTTTCATGGAATGCAGCACACTAATAAGGGAAGGCAAGATTTCAATGATTGCCATAGGTAAAGATATTTGCTATTGTCTGCTAGATAATTTAGAAGATCAAATGTACCCAGTTATTCAACTCTAGTGAATCTTCAACAAAGGAGTTCTTTCATTAATGCATGTTTCATATAATGAAAGAGGCATATGGGGAAAGGCTCACCCATAAAATCTTCCAGGGGAGCGTTAACAGTAATACATACTGGAGACCACCGCCCAATGGATCAATTAGATTGGATGTTAATGCCTCAGTTCGAGCCCCAGATCAAGCCGTGTGTGGCAAACTCATTAGAGATGATCAAGGACATTGGATTATGGGGTTTCAGAGAAAACTTGGGAGCGCCACGATCATAGAGTTAAAGATCTTGGCAATCCAAACAAGGTTGGAGTTATGCCAAGCGTTGCAATTTAAAGACATACAAGTTTTCTCTAATTCATTAGAAGCGATCAATATTCTGTTAAGTGACAGTGGGTCTAATCATCATCTACGCCAGGAGATTGAAGTAACTCACCATATGCTTTATGGTAATTGGAATGTAGAGTTATATCGCATTAACAGGGACATTTTGAGGTGCACCAATATTCTTGCACGACAAGCTCATGTAAGGAGCTCGCAAACCTATGTTCTTCTGGATGCTCCTGCATGCTTAGGGACTACCTCCTACTCGACCAATCATCTATAAGAGGGTATAACCCTAAATCTACTTTGTAGTTTATTTTTTCAAGCTTAGCTTGCCTTGTAATTCAAAAAATTTACAGGTCTGTACACAAGTTCACGAAAGCAACAAGGAATTTACCATATTGATGATAATCAGAAAAATTGAAATTTATCATTCCCAAGATTGAGAAGAAAATTTGAATTCAAGAGAAAATTGCGGGAAATTATACCTTGTTTAGAGGCTCATGCTGATAATATGTTATGAATTTAAGAGAAAGAAGATAGAGGAAGAGAGAAAATTAGAGAGTCATAGAAGAGAAAACTCTTATTAACTCTATAGTGGCATGAATTTACAGTATTAAGATAGATCGATATCAAAGATTACATGAGATAATAATAAGGGGATAATAAACATAATCGGGGATAATGGGAGATATAGACATCCACATGGTAATATTCATACCACTATTATCACTTTTTGACATAAAATTTAGCCCTAAACAATTATTAAATTTGGGTAAATTATATCTCTTTTTCAAGAGTTCATAGTAATTCTCCTTGTTTTACTTTTTCTTATTCAATAACGTGCAAAAGTAATTTTTTAAGAGGAGAATTGAAATGAAGGCAAATTTTTGCTTTTGTCGACATGGCATTCTTAATCCAAGTCAACATCTAACTATTTACTGCATTACCTTTAATCCTATTGAACAGTTTTAAAAAATACGAGGCTAATGGATATACCAACCAAATCTAAAAAACCCCATAAAGAACTTGATTTAAAATTAAGAAAAACTATAAGGATATGATTCCAAATATTAATTGTGATTTATTAGATTTTGTTATCATTTCATGCAATAAAAATTAGGCTTACACCAACTGCAGTTGCTTATAATTTGATGGAGTTTTGTTTTTGTTACTTAGACCTTACATTGTTTTTTGTCATTTTGTTATAGGGATAAAGGCCATTTTTGTTCCAGAAGTATCGCTTTCGGACCAATTATGCTCAGAAGTTTTTCAAGGTTCAATTAAGCCCAAGATGTTGCAAAACAATAGCAATGTGACCCTGAGGAGACGGAAAACAAAGGTTGAACGTTAAAATAACACCGTGACGTTGAGAACTCAGGGTGGCTAGTACAATAGTGGATACATGGCAATGTGTGGATGATGTAGCTATACATGTGGAATTAGGATTTGAGAAGAAGAAAGCCCTAAAATTTTCCATGGGAAATCAATGGGAGGAAATGAGAGGGAATCTAGAAAACGGGTCTGTGAGCAAGGTGAAGCTAAGGTAAGCCTAGTGGCGTGCATGCGACATCCAAAGCATGTACGGGTTTCGGTTAGAGAGAGCTGGGATTTGTTGGCCATTAACAGGTAGGGAATCTTTTATTGTTGAGTTAAAGTTGAATGTGTGTGTGCGCGCTAGTTGTAGTTTATTCAGGAATTCGTATAGTGAATGGCCAATGTCACCCTTTGTCTGGTAGGGTGGGTTGATTAGTTTATGATTAATTTATATAGGGTAACAATGGGATGGCATCAGATGGGATGGTTGTGGTGGTCGAGTTGGGGGTGTCGATGATATGTTTGATGTAGAAAGATGTTTGGCTGAGGTGGAATCTTCCAAAAGGGGGTGGAAGGAACAAAGAAAACTCTACTATGTGGATATTCATACTGAAGGATTTTGGGCGTACCTGGAGATGCCGAATTACGAATCTGCAGATACCCACGCGGAATTTGGATCACAAGTATGGATCCGAATATGAGACACAGCAAAAGCACCGAAGGCGAGAGGAGAAGAGATGAGAGGATTCTCTCTAAGAGAAAATGGAAGGGAGAAAACTCGTTTTCTCCGTGTGTTGTGTC